>CAJOBZ010000072.1:1202500-1510000 GCA_905332375.1 Pieris macdunnoughi | reverse complement strand
ATTTATAATTATATTATTTAATTTAATTCATTTGGTTTCACTGCGGTTTTATTAAGTGAGCTATGTTTTAGCGTGTGCTAGTATATTTATGATTAATTATCACGTACAAAGATTAAATAAATTATATACGTATACGCTTATACGTATGTATATTACTCAAGGTAAGATTAAGAAAAATTTAACATAAAAAAATAGAATCTTGTACAATTATGGAAACAGTTATTATCGGTAATGCCGTTGGGAAATGATTTCAAAATAAAAGCTGCATTAGATATTTCAAAAGACCGAAGACAGAGTGGAAGAGTGAAATAGTTTTCCAATGATAATAAACTAAAATCCGTTGCTTGCCAAGTTTTTTGGCAGCGCTTTTCAATTTCCTACGGATCTGTAAAGATATAGAATCGCCAAAACGCTATCGTAGAACAATCGGTTCGTAAATCTAATATAATTTGTGCTTGAGTTAAATTGGGCACCTTTATTCAACTTGGCTAAGTCTACATTCATTATGATTACACTATGTTGATCAAACTATGAAATACTTCAGCAACTTTTATTGGATTTGTTTGGAAGTTAAACGAAGGTTCACTGAAAATAATATTTCATAAAAATTTAAATTAAATCATTTTCGATTACGCCTTTTTTCAACTTTATTGCGAATTTAATCAGCTACAGTAATTAAAATCAGCTTCATTTTATTATTTGTAAGTTATACTTAATTTTCAAATTATAAGTGGTATACGTTAAATACCTAGGTAACACTAAAAATGTTTAAAAAATTAAAAACGGATTAATGTAGAAAGTTGCCAATACTATTGTTGTTTTTCCAAGTAACCTCTGTTCCTCTCTACATATCGTCGCATTCGATGGAACCACTGAGAACAGCAGTGGGCCCATTCTTCCTTAGGGGTCTCTTCTATGGCATTTTCGTACGCTTTCACCGCATCTTCAGTGGTCGTAAAGCGAATACCTCGAATTTTATCTTTAGTTCTTGGGAATAAATAAAAGTCGCAGGGCGCCAGGTCAGGACTATATGGCGAATGACTCATTATCTCGACATCAGCCATAGTCAAATATTCAACAGTTCGTTTTGCTTGTTTTGGTCGTCGATTAAAGTATGGGGAATCCATATGGTACAAAACAAATGACAAATGAATGCAATATGCTACATTAGAATACCAAGGAGTTCTAAAATGGAAACTCAAAAAAGTTTTCTTTTACAATGTTTCTGACTGGCCAGTTCGAAACATTTTCAGTCTCACCCACGTAGTTTACGTATGAGAGATGGCAATTGTCGATAATAAAATGAAAAAGGTATCTTGACCCGACGCGGCATTATGTAATGAAACAAACGGCATGAAAGCATTAATTTTCGAGATAAAAAGCATTGAATGTAATTTTAGCGCGAACGATAAAAATTTACGGAGAGAGCTAAATGAGATTCGGAGCAAATATTTCGCGAGCGCCATTTCGCTTGTGTGTAAATTTTTATGTCACTGCTCGTATGTATTGGGAACTGCTATGTATTAACGAAATATTCAGGTCGTATGCGACTAGATCTTTTAAAGGTGTTAACTTTGTCTTGGGAGCTCATGTGTATTCGTCACCTCAACGTCAGCCGTTCCACAACTGAGCGTTTTTCAAGGCAGTTTTTGCCGCCCACCACCACTTTGTGGAACCAGCTGCCCACTGAAGTATTTCCGAACCAATTCGACTTAGGGTCCTTCAAGAAAAGAGCGTACCAATACTTGAAAGGCCGGCAACGCACTTGCGAGCCCTCTGGCATTGAGAGTGTCCATTGGCGGCGGTATCACTTAACATCAGGTGAGCCTCCTGCCCGTTTGCCCCCTGTTCTATTTAAAAAAAAAAAAAAACAAGTATTTTTGTTTGGAGGACAACAAACAGTTTTGTGTTGCAACTTTTATATATCGGTTCGACATAAAGCTAAACTGTAAAGTCTAAAATATACTGACTAAATATTTTTCTCATATTTTTTACTCAATTTTCAGAAAAGAAATAAAAATTGGAAACTCTTAACATAACGTTGTTTCTGAAAACTGCAACTATTTTAAACATATACTTTGAGAAATCGTCTTCATTTGTTTCAGATGTTTGCAACATATTTTAACTAGTTTTCTGAAAAACATTCTATATAACTAATGTAAACTTAGAGTTACCTACATTCATATTTTATTTTTTCACAAAGTTGGATGAAATCGAAATAATAAACCATACAATGTCAACTCATAAGTGACTGCAGGGATTTAAAACTCGTTTTTTACCTATGAAATAGTAATAACGATGGTATAATTTAGAGGTATTGTAAAATAGCTTTTATAAATATAAGATGACAATAAAAACAGGAGTAATACTAATGTAAGATGCATATTTATTGTAACTGGGTATCAGTTAAAGTAATTATTTTATCCCTGGACTCCAATGTATATGATACATGAATATATTTGCTATTTGGCAAGCAAATCAAATAAGTTTTCGTACATACTGGACGAATTCCTTTTATGTAACTGATAAAACCTAGGATTTCGCGTCTAGTTTCACGTGTTTCACTGAAATTAACGTTTTCATAAAAGCATATCTAAGACGCAATGAAACTAAAACAAAACTGTATTTGAAATATAACCAGAAGGTATTATCTGAAAATACAATGCAAATTTGTAGGAGTAAATCTCGTTAGCTTTCACCAAGTTAAAGTAAACTTTAAATTCAACTATTAAAGTTTAAATTGCAACAAAGCTCTCCGGAAGCTGTGCAATACATTCATTGTTATGTATGGGAAAACTTTAGGAATTCGTTTCAAGAAACCAATACTTTGATACGTGCTAAAGGTGGACGTTATTTAATAATATATAAAATACGTATTATTTAAAACACGAATCCAATTGAAGCAAATAAATTATTCCGTAACTACCACAAAACTTTCATCCACAACACCGTGTACTATTTCAAGCTTTAATTCGTATTTTTTATATGAAATTGCATTGAATTGGAATGAAAACTGCACAAAGTTAAACTGCAATTCTTAAACTTTTGAATATATAATTGAGATATAGAAATTGTCTAGTGATCTCCCGGGTACAAATAGCAGTGAAGAAAGCAATGTAGTCATTATAAAACACGAAACGGTAATCGTTAATTCAACAAATGCCGTATTTGTTTCGTTGTCGCGCTTTCCGTCGCGGTGTAATGGAGGTAATATCTCATCGGTTCCGGATTACCTCTCGTGTTTCAGTTTAATTCTGCTTCCACCCCCTCTCGCCCCGCCGTCCAAACCCCCCACTTAGCTTGATTGATGACAGACAATCTGTTGTATAAGGATCTAGCGATCATGCTGCGATCTATCGATTGTGAAGTCCTTTATTCCACTTCCTTCCCGTCTCTACTCTCTGTACAATGCTTTTATTATATAAACGCAATATTTTTGATATAATAAAATTATTAATCTAAGCGTAAGAAATATTTACATTTGTGAGCTGTTTTTATCTTGACCATTATGAAGTTGTATATGTATTCTGTATCAAAATAAATCTATTTAAACGAAAATACACTAATGTCTTACTGAAAAATTATCAAATATAGGATTACCCGATTTGTGATGATAAATGATTTTTTAATACATTTTCAAAAATACAATTTATAGTAGATATCAACAATTTATAGTGATGGTGTGCGGCACAAAATGCCTTAAAAACGCTTAGATGTGGAACGACGGACATCGAGGTGATACGGGTGAAATTTCGTTTTCTGCCTCGACGTTTGATGATGAAACTCAGCTGCAGGTATTAATCTGAAGAACTACTCTGAACACTCTCCATGGTAAATGAAGCAGAAGATGCAGAGTGACCTCACATCTCTACGGAACGCTTTTCGTGGAATACAGTCAAGTGGAAGAGCTGGTACTTGGAAGCTCCCGCCCAGAGGTGAGCCCAGTACTCCATGTGGAGCCGAATTTGCAAGAGGTGGCCCGGAGTAAAATACTGTCTTGCCTTGCTGAACACACCAATATTTTTGGAGGCAAATTTAGCCTTTACCTCCAAATGACCGTGAAACTGAACGCCGTTCGACATGTCAACGCCAAGTATTCCGATGCTGGCTGTGGCTTTAAGAAGAGTATCTTCAAAAAGCGGAGTGAGTATAAAGATTGTTTATTTGGCTAAAAACGAGCAAACTTGTGTCTTACATTATTTAACATTAGATTAACATGGGGTCTTTGTATAATGTGTACATAGATCGGCCAATTCGCAATGAACTAAAATGTGTAAAACTGCGTATTTCAGTTTAGTTATTCAAGTGAAAGCAGTGTTATACAAGTCACACCTCATAGTCCAAATTATTATGACAGCATTTGTGAAATTACAATGTATTAATGTTCGGATATCGTGACGATAATAAGCACTGTACTAATTGCAATAATTCTCTCATTTCCCGATCCCAATACTATTTTGTCACGTTGACATAACTAGTGCATATAACACTACTGATTAGAAAATCCGCATTGTGATATTATTTTACTAATCACGTACATATATCTTCTTTTAACACTAGTTTAATACAAAACAAATAAATTAAATATTGTAGGAGCATGTAGTGACCACATACTACTAGTAGTAAGCAATATATATGCAATGTTACAGAAGCAGGTATTGCATGAATTTTTGTTGTCAAGACAAGCTTAGCGACAAATAACTTTAATAGCCGGGCGCTGTATATAAATAGTGGAAAGGAGGTCAGAATAAACCCGGAGGTAACAAGAGGCACTTCGGGCGAGAGGTCGCGGCCTCAGAGTTTACATCATTAATTAAAGGAAATCTTCCAAAGTGTAGTAAAAGAGGTTTTACGTGCAATCACCTCGCTGTTGGTAATTTTATTGGCATTTGTAATATTCATAACCGGCCTGGGTCATTTTTATTATCCGGCTTGAGTTAGTTTTATGGTTCTGTCGGGGTTTAGCAGGGAAACGATTCAAGGATCGCCGGCAATGCCAGTATTTGTGTTTTTCTTATTTTATAATTTTTAAGACGTAATTTATCATATTCAAGTAATTAAATATGATAATTAACGTCAATAAATTACAATTCTATGCCGCATTATTACTCTATGTTACATAGAGAAGACGTAGCAGGGCTCTTAGCGAGTTCTTTTTCAGCTTTAATGAGAATTTGTGCTTGTTCTGCAACGGATCAATGATTTGGCTTAATCGATCAGTACCTATATTATTTTATAGTCACGTTTCAAGGTCTGATTGTTATTATGTTGCGTGAAAAGATCTGGTCTTCGGTTATTTAACATAAGTTTTATAAAATGATGAAACTAATAATAATAAAATAAGTAACAAAAAGTCCCCAAATAAATACTAAAAGTTAAAAGCAGAAGTGGCTATGTTGTCATCTCGTTTGAGTGTTTTTTATGACAATAAAACCAACAACATATCCGGGATACTATTAGAGCTACACCCAATACGATACATCAAAGAATTATGGCAGTAAAACTGTCCTCTCATGCCTGACGCACTGCAGAACTTAGTCAAGCCAACGTGGCAACTTCAACGTCCTAAACATGGAGCCTATTCAATGGCTATTGAGTAAAATATTTACAGATAAAGCGTACTACAGTAGATTTTCTTTATTTAACTGATTACAATTTTATTTAATGTTTTAAAAATTTTGACACGTTTTTGTTTACTAATGAACCGATGAGTATTCAATCGTAAATGTGGAAGTCCAATGAACGTAATAATGAGGTCATAGCTGAGGTGAGCATGGAGATGGAATGCAGCAAGACACGTCACGGCACCAGGCGGCGGTCGATTGATTCCCGACCCGATTGTGGTTTAATTACAGCGACCGGTCCTCTCGACCCCTCGCACTGTTTGCTCGCAATATAATTGGACTTTTCAAGGTTCGAAATGAATAGATACTTACACGTTTTATAAGTATTAAAGCATTAAATAGGGATCTTTACGTATTAAACGTAAAATCTAAGAAAATCGGAGAAAAGATAAATCGACGACGATATTATTTTAAACGCCAAATATCGACCCATATAGAGCTGCTTTGTTTTATTAAATTGAATTCAAATGAAATGTAAATAATTTCATTTCCATATTTGCGTGAACATTATCAAAACGAGAGAATCTAAGATCTTTCTCTGAATATTGAAGTTTGGTAATGATTTCAAGAGAGTATTTATTGAACGAACGAACCGGTCAAGCGAGATAATGAGTCTATAGCTTGCGTTCATTCAATTCTTTACTCAATGGCTCCAAAAATAAAATATTTTGACACGATTTATACGAGAACATTCTTAATGGATTTTGATCTTCTTAGGGATGATTAATTGTCATTACGTAATTTATTGAAGGTGCCAGCTTTAAATCCTTTGTGTGAGAAAGCTTTTATGACTACTTTCAGGGTTCTTTTGAGACTGTTTTTCCGTGTTTAAAGTTATGCAATTTTGTCGATATAAAATGTACAACGAAGTGACAGCGTTCATCAATCATCCCGTGTCTACGACGTAGCGCAATGTCTGCTTCGAGCGTGCTACGAACATTGATTAAATATCGGACTATCTGTACCTCAAATATTACTGGGATTATAAAAACAACGATAAAATATCTTTTCTTGTTTCTTCTACGATTAATGACACTTTTAAAATATTAATGTGTTATTTTTAACGTAATATATTTTCACATGACAAAATTTTAGTAACTTAATTAAATGAATTTTATCGCCTATCGGTAGCCGCAAGGAGTAAGCGTTTCTAAGCGGTCAAATAAAATCATGGTAAACAGAATAATGACCCTTAATACTGATGCTTAAGCGTTAAACATTTCTTCTAAATTAAATACTAGTATCCAGGCACGTCGTTTTTCATACAGCGTTGTGTCGAAATTCAGATGAAACCGCAGAATACTCATATAAATTATACTAGCGGCATCCGCGAACATTTTGCTATGCTACCCCATAGAAACTGTTCGTTTTTCTGGAATAAAAGAACATAAGTACTAAAACAACTAATTTTTTTTATTAATATATTTTTATAAGTCTTGTCACCATAAAATCCTTCATCAGAGTTCAAGAAAAACCATTAAAAAATCTTGAATTGGTCCAGACGTCTTCAAGTTTTGCACTTAGCAAGAAATTAAGAAAAATGTTTTTTTTTTTTAAATATAAATACAACTCCTTTAATGATTCTAAGACAGTCATCTACTTGAAATGTAGCTGAACTGATAGAGTTGAAGAATAAGGAAATCAAATAACACAAGTTTAATAAAAACGAGCTCAGTTAATCCCGTGATAATGAAGCAGAGATCTCGAAAATACTTTTATTTGTAAATCTCTTAATCCAGTCATTTTAACTTGGCTACGTTTTCTTCTTGCGCTTTTAACACTTTTTTACATTCTATATTTGGAAATACACATTGAAGATAACACCTTGATGAACAGACATTCAATAGATGTGTGTGTAATTAATGTGGTAAATCAAATCAAAAATCATTTATTCACGTAGGTAACACAATGTACAGTTGTGATTCGTCATTAAAGAAATACATATTAATGCATCTAATTTAAATTTACTGCCAGTTCTCAAATCAAGGGCTAGAACGGAAGAGAAGAACTGGCAATAAACTCTCCGCCACTCTTTTTAATCGCCATGTTTTTTTACACAACGTTTGTAAGGAGCAGTAAGTATTGATAACATAATTGTTAATTAATAAATTGAACAGTCGACTTCAGATGGCAAATTAAATGTACCGAGTTTCTTCGGCAAGTTAACAACATCAAAGAAATATCAGGTAACGAATAAGTTACAAGTATTATTCAAATAATTGTTTTGAAAGAACCCTGCTTGTATTGAGACCGGTGATTTTGCCAAATTTGGGCCAAAAAATGTTCAAAATAAACTAAGTTATTTGGCGGTGCCTTCGAGAGAGTTGAAAAGTGGATCAGAGCCTTCTCGACGAGGGATAAATAAAACATTCACTTTTATAAACAAGTACAATTTGTGGAAACAGAAGGGTACGCGTTACGCACGTATTTTCCAAATGGACAGCTGAATACGATTGGGCCTCACCATAGACGCGAATTTTTTACGATTCTGTGATCAATAGGCAGAGAAATAGCAGTTGGCAAATTGCAAACACGATGTGCGTATTTGATTACTTAGGATGCTTCTATTTATGTATCATTTGTGTTACATATTATAGAATATAAAATAACCATATATATGTATTTACAACTAAGCTATAAAAAATAACAAAAAACCAAATTATACTTTAAAATGAAATATTAACCCGTACAGCCATACTGTTGCAATAAATCTGTGGCCGCGATACTCGTGTACGGCTCATTATCGGTTAAAACGTGAGTTGAATCTGCAAAGATTCGATGGGAATATTTTTTAACAAATGAAACAAAGAGATGAAAGGAACAATGGTGAGCCGCTATCTTCCGAACGCCGACTCTCAATTGAAAGGGTTTGTTTTGTTTCATTATCGGCTAATGGAAAACAACGCTTTGTGATATTATTAATTGTACGATAAATGAGACTACGATGTAGAAATGGTGTCGGTTAACATGGCCAACAAAGAGTTTTTTTTGAAGAAGATTTAGAAAAAGATATTGACATGGTATATCTCTTATAGTGATAAAATAATATGTAATAGTGTTTTAATAACGAAAAAAATGAATTGCCGCGCTCTCGATGTCAAAACTGAGGTCCCTAAAGGTCGATAATGTCTCCTGGTGCCAAGAAAACTAACCTAACTAACTAGTTGTAATTGTAAGCTACTCCTAAGAGTGCTCTTAAAATACGATAAAAATGTCAGCACTTTTTGAGTATGGAATTGTGTAAGAAGCGAAAGTTATATCCCTGTCGAATTACGCTTCAATGATACGAAATTCTTGTCAATTGAAATATTATTTAGAAACTCTTAAACTGGTTTTCTGAGTCCCGCTGGAGTCCTCCTCTCCAGGAAAAAGAAACGTAAAAAGCTAAGAATACATCCAAACGAAAAGTTTAGGAGGAGGCTTTTACCCAAAAGGTGTCAATACTGCAGAACACAAAGTAAAGAAAATAACCATAACTAACATAAACTAAGAGTATAACAACAAAACTAACACCCATTTGATATGTAATTTTTAACAGTATGGAATTAAAGTGGCTTTATTCTTGAAACCTACAAACTTATAATGTACGCATGTTAGTCAACCCGCAGCCTAAATATCTGGAGTGTTTCATCTGACTAAAATATTAATTATCTCGTATTTGTAGCATTGTCGGCCATTTATCAGGTGCGGTGGCGCGGTGAAGGGTACATTTGCCGATACGCCGGCAGATTTACGGCGCCTGCCCTTCGCTGCGATGTCTGCTACCTTCATTGATGGAGGTAAAGCCGCGCTAACACGCACTGATCTTCGAAGGTCCTTCATCTGTATTTAATTTATGCTTTCTCACCATTCCTATTGTTACTATTAATGCCATAGTTAATAATATTAATAAATGTTTTTGTTGATTCTACAATATAGTGAAGCATTAAATAGACTTTCGTCAAATAATAATAAATAGTTGAACAGTTAGTTGACGGTTTTCGTTAATAAATGGGTTGTATAGAATAAGCTAAGATCACAGATAAAAGGTCTTGAAGACTACAATAGTTTAGATAAACCTATATCATTTTTAGTGCAGGGCAAATTGGGATATTTTTAGATTTCCGAATCCTACGGTGTAAACAAGTGAAATACGAGGCCTCGTTACTCAGCAAATTGAATTATAACTGAGGAAAACACTAGTGGTGCGTGTGCTAACACATTACTAATGAACAAAATAAGTAACTTTTTACAACGAGATCAGCACACAATATCGTAGCAATCATTTGAAACAATTTGTATCTCCTATAAGCAAATATACTATTAGCAACGGTATTGCACAATGAAATCAATAAAGCTTTAAGCATATTTACGTATAACATGTAAAGCTAATACTTATTTAGTTTTCACCAAAATAAATTGTAATTTCTTATAACCTCTCTGCGTTAATTTATCTACATAATGGATGTTATGTATAGATAAACATCTGTCTTATATAAATCTTAATACACGAAATCTTGTTTTTTTGCGTGCGATTTGTTTTCCTGGAAATGAACTCGTAGATATTGTAATTGAATATTGAGCTGAGACCTATGTTGACAACTCTGGTAAAATCTTTTAATTATAAAACTTCACTAAACTTAATCTTAAAAGTTATTATCTATGATGAGTTTAAAGTTTTTAATTAAACTTCCTGAAATTGGATTGAGAGGTACCACAATGAGGGCAGGTGAGTCACTTTGCGAGTTCTTTGCTTTCGGGATCTTGAAAAGACTGCCTCAATATAATGAAAATAAAGATATTATATGTTAATATGTTTATATGATAATAACTGCAAACGTCTGTCGTTCAGAAACCCATGACAAAAGAATAATGAAACAATCACTTGAATAAAAATGATAATAGTCTATCAGAATATAGTTATTTCGACTATGTATTTGCGTGTTGTTCCCACGAGAATGTAAGTGCCGGCTCCTATTTCACCATGCCTCCTGCTGATAGAGGACAAGTCTTTGTTTTTAATTTATATTATTATTATTAATTACTTAAGATGTCATGTGGAACATGGGTGTAATGGTTGCAGCTCCTTACAAACGTTGTGTAATAAAAAAAGGTGGCAAATAATAAGAGTGGCGGAGAGTGTATTGCCAGTTCTTCTCGTCCATTATTGGAAGGAGTCCCTTGATTTGGAAACTGGTAATAAATTAGAAGCATTTAATATGTATTTCTTTTTGACCTTCATAAGTGTGCATTGTGGTACCTAAATGAATAATTTTGATTTGATTTGTTTTGATTACAAGCTTACAAGTCCTCTACTTAGTATTGTAGATAAACTACGTAATATATTTTAATCTGAGAGCTCTTCTTAGGCACCGTATCACAATAACATACTCTTAAAAGCTATTCAACTTTGGAAATAGCGTACTTAATTACACACGGACAAAGTCAAGAGCATCCGCGTGTTTGACAAGTTTTAGCGATTCCATCGATTGCAATTGTTAAAGGAGCCAAACATCTTTTCGTTATTTAATCAATGACAAGCCACTTTACATACTTCCAAACAAACTTCAATATTTTACCAAAATTTAAAAGAGGAAAAAGTTTGGAAAGGCAAGAAAATTGAATAAAGCATTCCATTAACAAAAATAACACCAAAGGAAAGCGAATTAGAACCCGAGCGTAATAAAGTTGAAATTAAAGCTGTTTGATAAGCCGCTTAGCAGTCTTCGCCGGTCGGTGGTGGCCTATGCCGCGTATGTACAGTCATTGTGGTTTTTCAGCCCTTTTTAAAGGTAAGACGAGAAAGGAACTCGGTAAACATAAAACAAAAATAAAATAGCGGACTCAGTCGTATTGAAATATCTGAATCAGAACTTAATATTTTACAATTTACGAGAAGTGTTATTCCTTTTATACTATTTTTTTATATCTACTAGCTAAGACTTATCAATATTAAAAGAACTAATGGGTGAAAATCTCCCTTTTCCATGTAATCACATAAAAACTGTTACTAGCCTAACTCAATGGCATTTTTTTTCAGTTCATACGTCGCGGACAAAGGGTCTTTATCTAAAGATAATGATCTTATTTCTTCGACTCGTTGCTTCACAAGGGCGTAACAAGACACTGCTTACATGTCTTAGCCTTTATCTCGACTTTATGGTGCTAATCTCTTTTCTCAAACATATACGAGTGCCTTTTATCTCAGCGTGTTTTATTAACATGAAAAATCCGAATATTTTATTCGAAAACGATTGAGCTTCTAAAAGACATCTTACATGTAAATTCCACATAGAGTTGAATCTTTTAACTCGGCAACTCAAAGCGAAAGTATTAAAGAAAACAACAATAAAGTCGAATTCCGCGTGCGCCGATAAATCATCCTCGTCTCAAGTTATTGTAATCTCAGCGCATTCAATAAAACCCATAAACGACTTGTCTGTTTGTCGCACGCAACTTTCGCCTTTATTGGCTTAGTTATAAAACTGATGACAGATCGAAACGAATTGCCGCTCGGAAAAATCTCAGTAATTGTGTTTTTATTGAATTAGCATGAATCGAGAATTTTATTTGACTTATACTTGTATTTAAAATGTTTGTTCGGCTCTTTTTTCGATGGTAGAAAGATTGGCGATTTGCCTTTTGTTTCCATCAATTTGTTTATTGTTTTTTATTAGTTAGGTAGGTTTATAAGGCTTAAAGAGGTCTTATATTGTTAATGTTAAAAAAACAAAGCACCGAAGAGACAGCCAGAAGCGTTTGCTGTAAACATTGGCAAACTTTCGCCAAATCGGCTGAAAAGGCTTAGTAAACTTTCAGTGGAATTTTCTACGATGTTTATTTACAATAAACAGCAAAAACGCTATTTTGGAGAGCGGCCAGCTCGCTACTCGTACCGATCGCGTTGCAAACCGAATGAACTGCATTCGATTTACACAAACTCAACCGCCAAACGATTTATCAATGATTTCTGGTCAACCGTGTTGCGAGTATCTGCCTCTGATATTCACCTATCATGTTCATGTAGGCGCGTGTTGGAGTATTTTAAATTTTAATAATAAATAATACAGCAGCGCTTTATGGGTCTTCGACAAACACTTGCATCAGAATCGGTGAAGATTTTTTTTAATGTCCCTAACACAATACCTAAATGTTTAGTTCTCAGTCAAAAATTAATAAATCAGTGGCGCTACAACCTCTTTAGGTCTTGGCCTCAGATTTCTGAATCTGTTTCATGATAATTTTTAAACCTAATAAGCAAGTAGGTGATCAGCCTCCAGTCCCTGATACACGCCGCCGACTTTTTGTGTCTAAGACATGTCGGTTTCCTCAGTCGAGAAAATGTTAAATGTGCACATAGAAAGAAAGTCCATTGGTGCACAGCCGGGGATCGAACCTACGACCTCAGGTATGAGAGTCGCACGCTTAAGCCACTAGGCCAAAACCAACACAGTTCTCAGTCATGATGCTTTAACAGAGCACAACCGGGGATCAAACGCCAGACCTCTTGAGACCAAACTTGAGAAATAAGAAAAAGTTAAATTAAAAATATTCTAGAAACATCGTCTTTTAATTGTATATACTCGTATTTATTTCGTACAAGAAAATCTTATTTTGACAAATTGACTCTGATGCTAGTTAAAATGTCATAAAAGTTTGACGTAAAGCTGAAAACTGTGAAGCACCCTTCAGGCTACAGCGGAACACGATAGACCAAATTATTTCCCTGCAGTGCCCAATAAAACTTAATTCCCAAACAATACAATGACGGGAGGGGGAGACATAACTCGGAACGGTTATGGTAATGTCATTCCACAACTTTGTTTGCAGAGGCCAATGTAGGATAGCTAGTCAAAGCAGTTTTAATACATTTTTAACTTTATTAAGGCCATTCAAACTTTTCTTTGTAATCAAAACATTGGCCATTAGTGTGGACAAATATCACATTTTTATACATATCCTTGTATAAT
Organism: Pieris macdunnoughi; assembly: GCA_905332375.1. NCBI lineage: Eukaryota > Metazoa > Arthropoda > Insecta > Lepidoptera > Pieridae > Pieris > Pieris macdunnoughi. The sequence goes on along the minus strand of CAJOBZ010000072.1, from coordinate 1,496,427 downwards.
AAAGTCATACATGTCCTTAATAAAACATTTCAAATTTAAAAAAAAACAAAATAATCTGAAACATTCTCGAATCTACTTGAACACTCATAAAAATCAGTGCAGCCGTTTAGGAGTTTAATTAAAACACTAAATTAATTGAATTATTTATCTAAATTAACAAAAGACATCAATCATTATTTACCTGTAAAGCTTTATCTATACTATACGTAATATTATAAAGAAGAAAGATTTGTATGTAAGTATGTTTGTAACGAATTGGCTCAAAAAGTACTCGACCGGATTTAGAAATTCTTCACCATTTGAATGTGTAGCATTATTACGCATATCACTGATTAATATGGGCTATTTTAATTGCAAGAAAAATAAGGATCCCTACTAATATTACAATAATATTACCCAAGGTGTAAAGAAATACCTATAAAATATCTTTCATCGCATGCGCTGCGAAAACTGAACAAAAAATGTTCCACAATATTAAAGAACATATCAATATCTACAAAAAATGTTTAAAAAATAAATGTCCACCCAAGCGAAACCGGGACGGGCAGCTAGTTCATTACAATGAAAGATTCCACAAAAAATTGGTTACTGCAAAAAAAATAAAGAGTCACATAATATTACTAAAATATAAATAAACTCGTTGTAGGTACAATTCGTTTTACCGCAACATCTAACACGTTTGAAGGTTTAAGGAGACGAATGAAAATTAACCTTTTGTAATATCATTACTCGGCAGCGCCAGGGTTAACGAGTTAACTTGCGCTGTATAATTAAAAATAATAAATCATCTTTATCACTTGGCTAAGAACACCTTTGCGAGCCCCAAAACATACACGGAAGCACAATATTATTATGACCTGTATAAATATAATCCTTAAGGTTTGAAGACAAGATTAAATTTGACATATACCATTTACATTTCTGCTATATAATTGTAATATTGATTGTATGATCTTTAATGTACCATGCAATCATTAAATAGTAAAGTTGTATGTGTTTTACACTAGTAGCTACTTTCAATAATAAGGTAGCTGGTACGTTTTTCCATCTATCCGAAATCGATACTATAATTAATACATAAATGTTAATACGTATTTTTGCCAGTTCTTCTTACCAGCTCTCCGCCCTTGACATGCGAACTGGTAGTAAATGTAAATTTACAATTAATTTAACTTCTTTTTTACGATTCATAAGTGTTCTTGTTTACCTATATGAATAAAGATATTTTGAGTTTGAGTTTATTAATTGAAACAAACACAATAAATTAAATTATAAAAAATCCATTAGAACTTAAGAACAAAGCTCGACACGTTTGTGTGGTGAAACGAAAGCATTAGCCACAAAAGCAGGCGGGTAAACAGGCTCTCATGAATATTCACGGGGTGATTACCATCAACAAATGCGTCCGTGTAAGAACTCCAGTCTCAAATCATTATACGAGTTTACGTCACCTTCATTTATTTTCACTGCGCTCTGAATCTCAGCTAATCACTTATATAATGTTGATGAATAGATTTTAAATAGATGTACATAGCATATTGGCCTTAAATACAAACATTCTTCTTTTTACCAATAGGCAGCAGTTAGAATTTATTTTTTAACTCTCAGCTGAACAGTTGAAGTGTACAATTATAAATTTGTAGGTCTAAGCGACCAGTAAAAGACAATACTTTTCCTGTAGTTTAAAGACTTACTTTAAATTAATATTGATATACTCAATTCGGCAACACGGCATTTTTGAGGTTTTATAGATTTGATTATTTTCTTATGTTTAAAGTAAATTTTGAGTTTAAAGTGAAAAATAATAAAACAAAAAGTTTCTGTTTATGTTTCTCTCGTCACATACAAAATTTCCGGATAAAGTTAGCCCGCTTAAGTTGGAGGGTCTGGTCCGCTCTGAGCCATTAACAGCCAAACTTACTGTTTCTTAATTAAAAAACATAAAATATTATTCCAGTTGACGAGAGAATGTGAAATAAGGTTAGTTAGTTCACGACGTAACATTGAATATAAATAGTTTTATAGATCTTATTTATATAAAAGATAAATAAAGACAATATATGACAAAACCTAAACGATTATATTGCTGTTTTTAATAAAACCTTACAAACTGATACTTTCTAACTGAGACTACCTATACTACTAAAACAACTATTAATGTCTTACTCCTTGTATGTTTCTTCCTTATTATAGCTACTAGTATGTTTGTCGTTCTCCAGATTTATAAATAAAGTATTATATTTTTTATTAGTGAAACTTTTTGTGGATTCGTCTAATGTGTTTATTTTTTAACTTTTTTTATTGTATAGAGTTGTTAGAGTGTTTGTTTCCCAAATTAATAAATAAATTATAAAAACACACTTTGAATAGCTCTTAACAATACTAAAAAAACTCAGTTTTCAGCACCAGAGCCAAGCTGCGATCTGAAAGTCGATTCAGCGCGTGTTCAAAGACAAAAACATTATAGTCGAGACACCCTTTGCCGTTGCACGCTTGCTGAATCACGTACCACTCCATCAACGCCATTATTTCACGCACAAAACACCCACTTCAGCCGAGATGCGTTTAAACATCTCTGCGCTAAGTGCCAGTGTCGGAATTCAAATTACTCCTCGCTATTGTGAATTTACCATTAGAAAGAATGCATTCTCCAATTAAAATAATTATGAAACTATTTTTGTATCAAGTTGCCGATGCTTATAGCGCCATAATTATATTTTCAATAGACAGTTGGGAAATGCTTTAATTTTTTAATTACAAAATATTTTAAATGAAGATCAATACCTGCGTTTTAAAAATATATACTTTTAAAAAGACTTTACCTAGAATAACTTTAATGTTTCTTAGCTCATTAAAGCTAGGTCTAGGCTGCGTTCTATGAATTTTTATTTTCTGTTACGTTGTGCCGCACTGAGTTTCTCATGTGGAAAATAGTTTCTTTACTCCATAAATGAGGTGGCGAGGTGAACATACCGCTGTACAAAAAATTTAATAACAAGTTCAAATATTGTGAGCGAGCTTCCTACTGCCTCCACTCGTCACTCCAACCACTCCGTTGCTTTCACAAAAACTGTGATAGAGTTGTTTTGTTTTTTAATTGCAGTGTGTTTGCGAAATTGACACGATTATATTTTCTCGAGTTTTATTATGTTAACCTACATTTTTTATATCTTGAGTGCTTGACATACATTTTATTTTGATACCAGCTAAAGAAATTTTTAATTACTTTCGCAATGAATAGCTACAATTTTTCACGTTTTGTTATGCTATACTGATGCGAACCACGGACTTTACAAATATAAACCTGCAGAACTGGTCAAAGACCAAAACATGCTCATCTACCATGTTCCTACCAGCTAAAGTTATATATATATAACTTTAGCTGGTAAATATTTAGCTGGTAAGTATTAAATATTTAATTATAAAATTATAATAAGTGAATATTAACTGAGTCTGAAACAGCTTTAAAAATACTGTATTGTACAAGTACGAACGAACGCACGACAAGATGCAAAGTCGTTAAGCACATAGAGCGAAATCGCGAAAGGGCAATTGGCATGTTATTATCTTAATTCGAGTTCATTTCGAGCATGGTAACATAAACTGTTAATACGACGAAATAACTTACGAGTTCGGAGCTGGCTTGCCAAACTCTTGCTCAAAGTGAGAGGCGAATGCCAATTTTTTTGTGGAAGTGGGTCACCTATTGTTGCAGCGGTTTATTGCATTCCTAGTTTATGGAGCAGCGGTGACTGAAACATATTGCTGTCTATGTCGATTTTATACCTATTGTAAATCATTCGCATTTTCATAGTTTTACGAGGCTTCCCGCATTATAACGAATATTTAAATTAACGTGAATATTAATTATAAGAATAGCGAATTTAATTATATTGGGTACACTACTCAGTAAGTGTGTAAGTATTATATTTTAACGCATTTTGCGCTTCATATAATTGGTTTCAACCAAAGTATTCCTATTGAAGGAGACTCAACAAAGAACCTTTCGTCTTCAAAATAGGATTGTAGCGGGGTCCCAAAGGGTTTCCTTTTCGCTACAATATGGTACCTGTCATGTATATTTGTAGGCCCGGGTAGACTGTGTTTACAGAGAACAATTTTTCTGAAATAAAACTTAAAATTTTACAAGAAATTTTACGTATTAGTACTTACCGTTCTATTCCCAAGATTTCTGACACGGCAGCTGAGGTAAGCGGATTTCCCGACGAGAGCCGTAACGTTCTTCGGCGTGGCAGCGTCAAAAGATGGCGCCAGTCGTGCGCTTCCGGCTGTCGGCAAAGAGTTTACTGACCCCGCACCGCCTGCTACGTCGCACGCTCCTGAAAATTGCCAAATTTACTTAAACCTTCTGTCGGGTTCATATATATTCAAACGTTTTGTCAGGGTAATAGTATGAAGGTGTGGAATGTTCCAGCAATTTGTTCGCCGCGCGTTTCAGACTCCCAGGCCAGTCTGAGTCTGAAACACGGTGTTTGTTGCGTTATTCTATGCTTGCATATTATTTATTAATTTAAAAAAAAATGATCGTTTCATTTCGCATCACATGTTTGTTTAACTCAATTCAAGACTAGATCTATTTGATTTTGACGAATTGACTGTTAAAATCAAAACACTTAAGCGTACTAACTAATAAGGGCTATTTTTCTATCAATTTAACAAACGCTAAATTATTTGTATACATTTATGGTGATATTCGATCGGTCGACGTGGGGACGGAAGGATCTCTAAACGTTTTCATGATTAAACTTTTCCGATCCGACGATTTAATAGCTACTTAAACATAAAAATTGGATTCAACCTTGCAATATGGCTATCCCATTGACATCACCTTCAACTTTGCTGTAGCCCCTGACGCAAAAAGTTTGACGTATCTGTTGGTGTGCCTACAGGAATGAGCATATTATGATTTTTCTTAGAATACTGAGGTGATCGAGAAAGTTCGTAGTTACAAGATTTATAAAAACTAGGCGTCAGAGAAGGAGTCAGAGGAACGAGGGTTGCACCTAAATAATGGTACAGGAACGTCCTCAAGGATAACGCATGGAGAATGGAAGGTCAGTGGTAGTAACTAATAAAGAACGATAGGAATTTTGCTCAATCGAACTGAGCTGAACTGGCTGTATCAACCAGTTCCTGTATTTATTAGCAATCTGAATTTGTGATAAACAAGTTTCGTGACATTTTGGTGTAGGTATCAGTTCTGCGACCGAACCTGCTTCGACTCTAGAGTCAAACGGCAGTCATAGGAACGAGTGTCAAAAATTACTTTAATAATTATTGTCTTTAGGTTTCAAAGGTTTAAAGTAATTCTTTAAACTTTAACTAAATTAACTCTATTAATGTCGACCAATAAAAGTACTATTACTACAGACAGATAGTCTGTTAATTTGTAGATCTAGCAACTTAGCAAAAGCACCTTTTCACCGATCAAATAAACCACTAGTATTATTATCAATATTGTTAAAACCAAATTACCGTTTTAATTACATTAAGTAGCTAAATGCGTAATTTTAGTCATAGAATTTTTAAATGTCTTGAGATTATTATCGATGCAATAAGATTATGATTTACCCTAAATTGAAGTTAAAATATGATATTAAACAGCTTAACACTCGTCATGTTATTTTGATAATATAATAGTAAAATACACGGATTATATTTAGAGAGTAGGTTAACATCTCACTATTCCGAGGAAATATTGCTTCAATGTAGATGCACACGGACTCTTAAATAGTTATAAAAAAGTGCATATTCAAAAAGCAGATAGCATTTACCATAAAATGTTTTCGTCTTGGTGATCTGTAGTAACATCTGAAATATCGGAGGAGTCTAATTCTTCACTGATGTAACATTTTTATGTTAAATTCCAATGGAAGAAACTTGCTATTTAACTTTTTTTATTTCTTACTTAGAAAAATTGTGGCTCACGAAATAAAATTAAAGTAAAATTCATTTTATTATTGTCGCATGCATTTGTCTTGCTTTGGCACGCATACGAAAGACGCTACCAAAGTAACAATCTGATATCTACATATATGTTTTTTTATGAAGCCGTGTCTAGTCAAACGCCTTATCCATAAACACCCAATCAGTGTTATTGCACTATTTTACTAACGCTTTGATGAAAAGAAACAGAAGAGTGCTTTTATATATACGGTGTAATAAGACTGATTTAGTAATTATGTATTGTTACAGTTTATATGTAGTGAGGTTGGCGAGGTTGGTGAATTTGCTCGTTGTGTATGATTAGCTTTTAGCTTTTGTTTTATAAAAATATAATATTATATATAAGAGCGAGGAAAGCACCAGCTCTGGGGTCACCGGTACTATCTACCAGGCGCCAACTTAAATCTTTAGTCAGCACCTGTGCACTTGAACCCTACGGCCCAAGAGTCTCTACTCCAAAGGGAACAAAATGGAAGTTAAAGGAAAGACTCTTATATTTGAGCCATTTATTAGGTAATATATTTGAAGAGTTTAGCTACGTAGGATATAATTCATAGCAATAGTTATTTCTCAAGAGTCTGACGATGTTAACCACAATAATAAGGCATTATGCGTTGATTATCCGCAATTGTATAAACATTCAGACGGCACTTTAGTCGTACTTAGCATTTACAATTAAGTGCTGGTCTGAGTTGACGCAAGTGACTCTTATCTCGGCCATTACAAAGCTAATTTCATAAACTGCTATTTGAGGACATGCATCTTGAATTATTAACATAGGATCTTAATGTTTGTTTGCAATGTAAAATTGTTTAGCTGTGTGGAAAGCCTTAATTACATTACATAACCTGATGTAATGAAACCTTATTTTTCCTTGAAGCTAACAAACTCAACTCAATCGCATACGATAGAGATATACGCACCAATATTGCCAATTATATGAATAAGGTTTCAAAACCTTCCAGCTCCAAAATGGTTTTACTAATATTTGTTTTATTTTAACTAATATTATACGATGAGAACAAGTATAGTTACAGTCATATTATTACTTATGTTAGCAAATATTTATGATTGTCTGCCTCGCTTGGGATGATAATTAAATGAATAGTAATCTAAAGAAGGGAGTATCTCCTTGGTGGATCTCTAGGTTGGATGGATTGTTAGAAATGATGACGTAGACACGCCACAAAAATTATGTATCTGTAGATTTGTTGTTACAAGAATTGATACACTACATGAGGAGTTGCGTTTAGCTAATTAAAAATGGTATGGACAATCTATTGATTTGTTGTAACACATCGGAGCCTCGTTAATCATAGGGTTGAGTGGTTACAACCAAAAGACAAATTGGGTTCACTTAGTAAATGTCATCGAAAGTACGACGCATCGATCATAACTCCACTCAAGGGCTATTTACATTTCCCCCGTAAATAGATACAGAGCTTTCAATAAATAATTCTAAGTTCATGGCTTAAGTGTGTGGCATCCTCTAGCGTCAAAGGCAAACTAAAACCACTAATTTCCTATGTATATATTATCAAAGTTTTTGCTCCTTGCATTTTATATAGTTCCTATATATTTTTTTTGGTTTAAGGTTAGTTGTTAGCTGTAGCATCATCTCATAATAATTCACGTTTCAGGATTTGCAAACAACTTACTTCTTTGTGAGTTCGGTGTAAAACAAAATGAAGTAGGGCGATAATCGTGTGTAAATGCCAAACGTTGGCGTCTTAGTGCAGGCGGCGCATACAATGTGCAGCGAGGCGGTAGTGGGCTTAAGCATTAACAATGACAGATGTGCATTGTAAAGTGTAGGAAAGTGCTCATATTAGTCGAGCCATTTGGCTTAGTGAAGCGCTAATCCTTATGCGTCCTGGGACGTGGAACTTTGCGAATAATTTGTGTTTGAACAGACTTAAGATAATTAAGGATGCTTAAATCTTAGCCAACGAATTCATAATTAGACGTGATTCTTGGTACGTTAGCTCCGCATATAAATGAGGTTATTATTCTCGTTTAGTATCAAGTGAAAAATGTTGTAAATAATGGAGTTTCGTCGAGGAATTCTTGAATTGTCGCAAATTTATTGCAGAAGGGAAACAAAGGCATCGAGATGTAGGGTGCATTACTAATGGTAACATCCAGTCGAGAATGCTATGACTTTTGTATGACAAAAATGGATGGGAGTCCATAGTTCGCGCTTATATGTAACAATTAGGTAATATTTAATTGGCATTAAATTAAGGCTAAAAAAAAATAATGTAAAATAATTTATTACTAAAATTCAAACACATCTCGCCAATAACGAATATGTATTGAGCTCAGGGGTAGCATGAATAATACTTTTCATTAAAGCCGACTTAAAAAATAGTAATATTTTTTTTATTTACAGCTCACTTGTACGTTACTATATACGTTTGTTAAAAAGCTTCGAATAAAGCGGAAAAATAATTATCAACTGTTGACAATTTAAACATACGCCGCTATTTTTAAAAATACCTACATATTCTATTTCATGTCAAATATTTTTATGTATGTATATATTTGTAATAATAGGCAGATGAGTACTTTAGTTAAAATGGCGCATTTAGACATATTCGTTGAAGACATTTTATAGTAACGTAAAGTTCGTTGTAATACCATATTATTGCAGTTACAAATATATTTTTTAGTTAAATCAAAATTGTAAGTTGGTCCACGACTGCGTGATTTATTCTTAATTACGCCAATTTTCGATCAGTGATGTTCCCAAAAAATGACAACGTCCTAACTTAATCAATCCCCTATCAGTGGCCTAGCCATGATGGATGTTCTCTTAATTGGCTACGCGAGGCTCCAATTTTATCGGTTATCGCAAAAGAGGACTTATTCTCTTCTGCACAGGAACCATTGCGAATGTGGATAAAACAAATGAAAGAAAAGGCAACGTGTTACACGAGAATAGATTTTAGGCACACAGGCTTAAAGTTGCAGACGTAGCATTTGTCAAAGAGCACATTGACACGAATGAGAGAACAAGAGTGATAAAGTGAGTATGGGAAGTGACGTTCTTGAGAAGGCCATCGAAAAAACGATTAACCTAGTATACTTCGGCTATAAATCGAAGTAAGGGCATTTCGGCTTGATTTCATTGCATCGAGTGGATATAAAACCTCGTGACTGAGGCAAAGTCGTATTAGAACAACACGTAATTAATTAACCAGTGTCGTAACAGCTCTACATGGATATTGGCCTAGGATTGCTTTTCTTTTTTATCATATCCAGGAAGAAAAAAAGTTCGACATATTGTAATTCATATCGCGTTATCAATAAGCGTGGTGCCAAATTAACCATTGTTATATTATTACGATGAGGCAGGAGCCTCATAATGTGATTGTTCAATTGGGTGGACTATTTATGACGCATTGATCAGTTTCGCACCATTTCATTGGAAATGCATTATTCATTAAATATGTTCGTATTCATATAACGTTATATGAATTAAAATATTTAACTTACATATTTAGCTAGCTAGAGCAGTGTTGGCCTAGTGGCTTCAGCATGCGACTATCATACCTGAGGTCGTAGGTTCGATCCCCGGCTGTGCACCAATGGACTTTCTTTCTATGTGCGCATTTAACATTTGCTCGAACGGTGAAGGAAAACATCGTGAAGAAAACGACATGTCTTAGACCCAAAAAGTCGATGGCGTGAGTCAGGCACTGGAGGCTGATAACCTACTTGCCTATTAGATTTAAAAATGATCATGAAACAGATTCAGAAATTTGAGGCCGATACCTAAAGAGGTTGTTGTTGTTCTGAGATATTGCAGATATATTGTAACAGGTTTCGTGTAGTGCGGGTATTGTATTGTGTGTTTGGATGGTTTAACAATACCAAACATGGACACGTGCTGTGTATATAGAGCTCACGTTGTAAGTCTGTTGTTAATATCAGTCATCTGTCCGTCTGTTTGTTGTCTAATGGTTAGCAGTAAATCTGTCAGCGAGTCTATTGGCGCAAGCGACCCTAGTGAGCTGTCGACGAGTCACAAATCATACTTCTCGTTTTATTGTTCAAAGATAACGGTTACAGAACTAGAAAATATTTATGAGTTAGTTATACTTGATTGGTAAAATATTGTTTCTAAAGAAGTTTTAAATTATCATTTACAATGTGTTTGAAACGTACATTAAGTATTGTTTCTCTGGATCTGTGTATATGTATGTACATGCAACAATTAAATACTTGTCGGATTGTTAACCTCAAACCTACCAATTTTGAGCTAAAATCTATTATATTATATTCTTCTACTACATTTGTATATTAAAGAAAGTCGTGTACTATTTATAACTCAAAAACGGTTGAATCGATTTGGCTGAAAATTTGTGAGGTGGTAGCTTAGAGCCAGGAGACGGATATGGAATTTTATCCTGTTTCAGTGGGACGAGAAATAAAACGTGGTATAATAAAACGCAACAAACATAAAATCTATAAATTTATCGCCTGATATTAAATAAAAAATGTCATCTATAAGCACCTTGTTTGCTTGACTGAAGAGTGCAAACGATGCACCAAAATACCTGGCCAACAAAGAATCAATAAAATAATATATTTTTTTATTATATTTATTTATATTATATTATCATAATAAAAAATTGAACTTAATAAAATACAAAATCTTAAGGCGAAACAAAGTTCGCCGGGTCAGCTAGTTGAAAATAAAGTAAAAATAATAGGCTAAGAACTTCTAAGATTTAAAAAAAAATCTTAAGTTTTTGTTGGAATAAACTTGGTAAACATTTGGTAGCGACGTGTTTTTTGTTGAATCGCTTTTTATTTGGCTTAACAAAGCGAAGGAAAACTTTAAAAACTAGGATTAAATTGAGTCTAACAGGAGTTTAGTAAAGGTGTTTTCCAATGTTTTCCGGATGCGAGGAATAAATAAACTGACTTCGTCTAAATAAAACTTTTAAAACAGAAAATACGAAAATTGGTTATTTTACTTCCACATTCTATGCGATATTGTAGGAAATCAGGCGAATTGCTGCTGTTTGCATTTCTCTTTTTTCAACACGCTACAAAATAACTGTAAAATTTTATTAATTGGGAAAAAACGGAATTACTAGTTTGAAATACCGGTAGAGGTACATCGATTTCATTAAAATTTATTGATTCGCCCGAGATGATTGATTGATAATAAGTGTACTTGAATATAGTAATAGCGGTAAATAATGTTGCGGCAAATGGGTGGTTCCGTGTAAATGCGAACATAACATTTCAATCAGGGCGCAGTGTGAGGCGTGTTCGCGTAATGGACTACGGTGCACGAATCATGAAAGATATTATGTTATTTTAAAAGATTTTCACAAGTTCATTATCAGTTTGACATAGCACAAGGTTCATCGATTATAAGCCATAATAAGGTAGTAACTTGGAACATCCCATCCAAGAGGCACAAAGGAAGAAAAAAAAAGCAAAGTTCATTAGAAGCCGCTTTGACAGGCCCAAAGCCGGATTCTAACTTGAGCACGTTTCGAAATACGAGTGTGTCGTATCGATCTTTAAATTTCAGGAAATATAATTTAAATGTCAGCAACATTTTTAACGTCAATTTCAAATGTTGCAGAAATTTACATTTTATACTTCAGGTTTTCAGAAGTGTTAAACTAGACAGTATATACATTTGCGAAATATTCGGAACGTCGTTCTGACTAATGATGCAAAAAAAGGAATACTCGGCGAAATGTAATTATAAAAAAGTCCGAATCATATCCACATCAGCAACACGCGGGTGTAAGGGATTAGTTAACAGGCAATTAAACTTTTATTTCTAGAGATAATGAGCCGCGCCCGCCCACTTGACAATGATGGATGCGTCACACCCGTCTGAATGCGCGGCCCGATGCGTTCCAGGAGTGTTTTTTACATAACTTCAAAAAAGGATTTTTAGACTAGTAAGGCTTATAACAGGATATTCATGTTATTCTTGATATATATAAAGGTTTAAATTGGTATGAATAAGAAGATGAAATAGAATAATAAGTCTATAAATAATTATATAAAATTTAAAAAAAATATAAAATTAAACGTATGAGTTAATAATTTAGCGATTCTTCTAAAATGTATTAAAATCGGAAAATTAATAGAATAGTTTTAAAATAGAACTGTGTGTATATTAATTCAATCAAATGACCTTCAATATTATTCCGTTTCTTTTCACTAGAGGCTGAAAGAGAATAAAAATAATTGAACATTTTTATATCAAATATCGAGTTTTGAGTGAAAAGCCGTTGGTAATTATTTTAAATAAAAAAGTTTATTCATTGAAGCGTATTTACATTCCGTGATAAATTAATTCTGGATGAATAAGATTCGTTGGGATTCGTTCTTTATAATTTGTTCTATTTTTGGACAAGTCTATGCTCACTACTTCGGTCTGTTTCGGGAGTATAAGGTAAGAATAAAACTATACAAAATATTACTACACTAAAATTAAGTTGTTTCGTCTGGTTTGCTTTGTTTTCGTCTTAAATTCATCGCAACACACTTCTTATCACGTTTCACGCGGCTTTCAAGGTGAAATGCCAATCAATTATACCTCAATTTGCGTCATACGTTATATTTATAGTACAAAACTTGTAAGCTTTTCACGCAAATATTTAAATTAAACTGGTTAACACTAAACATAGCATGTGATGGAGTTAAAATTAAAAATACTGTGCACTAATGACTCGCGATCAGGCGATGTTAGGGAATCTAATTAAAAACAACGTAGCGCTTTAAATAGTAAATATTTCCTTAATTAATTATAGCTTTGCTTTTATTTATTATTGTATTTGTTGCTTAAACATATTTTTTTTTTAATACGACACAGTTTTAGAACGTGGTCTCTCGTTAGAGCTCCAAGCATTCGCTTAATATCCAGGTAAACACTAGTGAGATTAATAAATCTTCCATTCAGAGTAATATCCTGCGTCCTCCCTCCTCTTACCTCCCTGTGGAGATAACTCAATACGTGCTGAGATCTACAATCATTGCCGATGCAAATTGTAAGGAAGCTACCTCTGAAGATTACTTAGCTTCCTTAATAAAATTTCTCATTTACTCCGCTGGCGCAGCGAGCGAACCCCCGAAACTAGAGAACGAAATATTATTTTTAATTCTTTATTTAAAATAAAAATAACTAAGGTTTCGCTTTGGAGTTATTCATCGAAAAAAGTACTTGAAGCCATAAAAAGTTAAGTAGCAGAAAGAACAAACAAAATTGTCCGCAGTGCACAGAGACCTTTCCAACAATCTCATACTAATATAACTTGGGCCGTAATTCCTGCGGATTCGCATACGGATGTAAATTTCAATTGCTTTGCGAGCGGAACAAAACAACAAATCATTTCAGACTTTATTAGGTCAAGTTAAAGTGCATTTTCACTCGTCGCCGAAGACTGCAGCTACTGTTGTCGGAAGGAAATTCAGCAGCGTATTAATGTCTAACTGCAGACAAAAGCGGCTCAGTTGTTGTAATGAGACGGTGTGCGATTATTAAGTTCTTGTGTGAATAAAATTGTTCATACAATTTACTAAGCAGTTTCAGAATAACGCGGTGTTACGTTTCATTGCGACTCACTTTACGCCTCAAAGTGAGCTTCGTAGCGCTAACGTTTATTCTTCTCGCTTATGCTTTTATATCAGATAATAGTTTGAGTATAAGGTAAGCGTGAACGGCAATTGCTACAAAACTAAGTACTCAGGTGTTTTTTAAAATACGAGTTTCACAAAATTAGACATGAACAGCCATTTGAGGAACAATACTACTATGAAAGTGTAAAGCGGGCGCTGATATTAAGTTATTATAGATGGGGAAACTTCTCCAGGCTGGCCTGGCTTTACTGTCTATAAATTAATATGAGATTTACATTATTACTATGTGGCTTAGTACAATGCGTATTCTGTTTATGTAATAAAAACAAGGTTTGTCAAGGAGATGTGGAGGGTTCCGCGACATAACTGCCATACCAATATTTTATATATTATACGACAATCACAAGTATGCATACAATTGGTTTGAAACAAGAGTTTTGTCGATTTATCTGATTGATATTATCTTTTTATTATTGTAAAAAAATTCATGATCGTAAATAGTGTTATTTTCATTCTATTATATTTTTTAAAACGATTAAATCAGAGCAGTGTTCCGAATGATAAAATCAGCACTTTCTTGGACGGAAAGTCTTAGACAACATTCAATGACATGTGTCTGGCAAAGAAGCTTTAGCTTATTGGTTTTGTAGTTATGCTTACGAATATATAATAAAATTAATTTTAAATAAATGGATTTACATACCTTTAAATATAAATATGTTCACACTTGTAATAAAAAATCAGTTGCGGTAAATAAAGAGATCTAATCAAAAATAAATCAGTAATTATATAAAGTGTTTACATCAAAGAGTGGCTCTCAATGCGGGTAATAAAAGGCTCAAAAGGCCTCATCTACATAGGTAAATTGGAATGCCGGATTTCTCCGTAACGGCCTTAACTATGTGCTAACTGATTTTAGCTGAAATCTCGTTTCAGCCGTTGAGTTTTAGGTGGCTAAGAGTAAGCTATCAAAGGAATTATTGTATATACCCAATTTTATATTTACATTAACAAGACCAACATTTCAAATAATATATGCGACTTATGGCTCTCGTTTAGCAGTGTGTGCTATACTTAGAAGCAGGAGTGATTGACGGTCGCTTTGTGAGGATCTGTTGTAATCCCTTTAAAGCGGTCACTGAACGTAACTCGTGGTCATATGTCAGTTCATTTGTATCGTGCTGACTAATTGCTAAAGAAGAAAGGTTAGACCCCAAACCAATACATACCCAAACTGGATATAGACCTTTAAGATCTCGGTTGGAAAAAAACGACGGGTTGCACTCCGGGAGTGTCGGCAGAAGTGAAAACTTGAATATTAACGTTGTGCATTTTTGATATTTTGGAATGGTTAGGGAATAATTTTGCACGTATTGCTTTAACTATTATCAGTATAAAAGTACTATCATTTATGTGGTACAATACAATATTTATTTATTGCGCTATCGTATACAAACATGACAATTTATATTACATTAAATACGCCGCGCCAACTGTCTACTCTCCATCCGTCTTACGAATTTTCGATCATGTCACGTGCCCTGACGCGAGTTTAACATTTTTTACCTATTCCAAAAAAAGTGTACAACGCCGCTAAAGAAGTTTTCACTTCAAAAAGGAGACTGTCGGGGCCTTCCGCATTCAAACGTAGGTAACGTTTTCAAATCAAGATAAGGCGATGAATTACTACAATGTTTAATACCCATACTACTATATTATAACAAGGTTGCAATGTGGGTCGAAGTACTGAATTGCTGACGGCGCTATTGTCTCTTTGATATATGTGTGTACCTCTGCAGTTAATCTTACATTTGTATTCTATGAGAGCATTCTCTGGTCACTAAAAATAATAGCAATCCTAATATTACAGTTAAGTATTCATTTAAATAATTTTTTTAACGGTAACTATATTTAACGTAAAACTAGACTGGAAAAAACAAGGCTTGTACATCAAAGGCAACTACTTGAACCATCTAAGATTTGCAGACGACTTAGTATTGCTATCAGAAACAAGCAACCAATTACAAAATATGATAGAAACCTTACACAAGGCTAGCGTACAAGTAGGTTTGCAAATGAATATATCAAAAACAAAAGCCATGACAAACTACATAAGGTCTATGATAAAAATTGGAAATGACGAGTTAGAATATGTTGAAAAGTATATTTACTTGGGCAAACAAATTGGATTCAGTAGCGACAGAAATGATCAAGAAATAGAGAGAAGAGTTAAAAGTACGTGGAATAAATATTGGAGTTGCAAAGAAATATTTAAAAGTAACATGCCTATAAGACTCAAGAGGAGAGTTATGG
This sequence comes from Pieris macdunnoughi, assembly GCA_905332375.1. Classification (NCBI taxonomy): domain Eukaryota; kingdom Metazoa; phylum Arthropoda; class Insecta; order Lepidoptera; family Pieridae; genus Pieris; species Pieris macdunnoughi. The sequence goes on along the minus strand of CAJOBZ010000072.1, from coordinate 1,480,527 downwards.
ACTCATACCTTCTGCCATGTCTGACATATGCATGCCAAACATGGAAATTTACAAATAAAACAAAAAATAAAATAAATACATGTCAACGAGGCATGGAAAGGAGCATGCTAAATATTAAAAAGGTACATAAAATAAGACACATAAAAATTAGACAAGAGACGAAAGCAATTGATGCTCTAAGCCACGCAAAAAAATTGAAGTGGAAGTGGGCGGGTCATGTAGCGCGCCTCACAGATCATAGGTGGTCGAAAACAGTAACTACATGGAGCGGCCCACCAGGCAAACGACACAGAGGCAGACCCTACACTCGATGGGATGATGACATCAAAAATATCGCGGGTCCTCACTGGGTCCAAATAGCTCGGGATAGAGAAAGATGGCAAGCCTTGGAGGAGGCCTTTACCGGAGAGGGTTCCTGATACTTACTAACTGTAAAAGATATTCACTAACACATGAGATAATTAGATATTTTTGTATTAGGAAATAAGAGAAGGCTTAAAATAAATAAATAAATATTTAACGCATATAAAAAGTTTACTCAAAATGTAAGTGTTTCCCTGAAACGCATATTCATGTAAAAATATCTGTAATTATTTTATTATTATAATCAAGGAAATGATTAAAAAACTCTCCTTTGGGAGTTGGAGTCAGTTAACGCTACTCGGTATGGAAATAACGAGATAACAGGAAAAATGAGAGTAAACAAAGCGGTATTAATCCCGATTAGGCAGTCAAAGGCCGCGGTCCAATTTCAAGTTCGTTTAACTGTCAGAGTTGGTTTAAGCGAAGACAGGGGTCATTGCTTGATTATATTCAAATATAATTAGGCAAAATTCATTAATTGTATCTTACTAATTTATACATGAATAATTAAAGAACAGACTGATCGAATTCAAAGACATGGAAAAATCGTTTGAATGAATCAAATATAAAAATTTATACAATATTTACTATACAGAAAGTTATAAATACTAAATGTTGCGTCTAGTGATTACAGTATGCGACTATCAACCCTGACGGCGTGTGTTAGACACAACAATCTAATCAAATATAAGACAAAAAATATCAAAGAAAATATACAATTTAAAATCTATAAAGGGTTGAATTATTTCTATTATTAATAAATACGAAATAAAACCTGATTAGTTTTAGCTGTCACCTGGTATACCTGAATAGATTTCTATGGGTTCATAACATAACACCCTCAAATTGTAAATAATACCTTCTCCAACAAACAGTGGCGATGAAATTGTGTCAATTACCAACCAATTAGTTAAGACCCGTGGCTCTGCAGCCGCTTCAGGTGTCCGGGGCTCAAGTGCCACTAGGCATGTGGGTCACAAAGCACAATAACCTCAATTAGACCGAAATATTTTATTTTCTTTCGACCTTACTATTGTGCAACAGAATATGGACTCTCAGCCTATTTATAGAAGTACTAAGTTTTTCTTCTCGAGGTTAAATTCTGTTGACTGTAGGATTATGTACTTTTATTTGAACCGTTATTTAAACTTTTGTTTTAAGTACACACGGCGACTTAAGAAATTAAAAAAACACATCATATCATATTCGTTACAAAGTCAAATCCCAAATTTTCTACTAGTGTAGTAAGCTCTAGTTAAATAAAGCATAAATTAGTCGCAACAGATGAGCTGTGTTCATATTAGATGACGGATACGGAAGCTCGGGTCTAACTCTCCCGTGGGAGGGCAACTTAACTCATTGCAAACTCCGCAAGATGCTGTTACAGACTAATTATTATTATATGCCATGCTCCGAACGAAATTGCTTTGGATCAAAACGTTTTGAAAAACTACTGAGGATAAATCTGAGCTAAAAATTTATGTGTAAAAGTTTACGGCAAAGGAAACAACACAAAACTGAGCTTTTAAAAATACAGTCCTTTGGGTGAAATTAGTTTGCTTTGCTGACATTACAGAGCATTAGATATTAAAATATAAGTATTTTTATTAGACTAGAATATATTATTTAAGTTTTGTTTTCATTTAACGCAAAACGTTATTCTCTCATCTGGGCTGATTAGCTGTCTGCTAATTGAAACATTGTTCGCTCTTTTGTTTTAACATCCCAAGCGCAAATTTAAAAACAAAACAAGCGCAAATCAATATTGCGTTGATCAATTGCTGCAGCTGATGGTTGTTTGTTGTCAAGGCAAGAAATCAAAGCAAGAGACAAGCAGTGAGCGTGTGCAGCATGCAGTGTCGTCGTGTCCTCACTATTTATGCAGCAATATCTCTCAGAATAACGTCACTCGCACGCGCTACTTGGGAGCACATTGCACAAACTAACTTACGGCATTAGAGATGAGAAAAAGCGTTTTAAATTTTACTTTTTACATCTTCATATGAAATACGTCAATGTAACATTTATTAATCAAACGATACAATTTGTGTCTTTTACTTTAACAGATATTTTAATTCTTTCACCAGCTAGGTAAATTTTAAAGTTTGAGAATGTTTAAAACTGCAGAGCGTTGCTAATAATAAGTCACTTATGAAACCAATATAGCTTGCGAAAACGTAATGGCGGATAATCAGTAGATGCGAACTGTCTAATTTATTCGTTAGGTAATCTAAATAGAGATTATATTTCTACTAGCAAATACAATATCCGCTTATGTCTATTACTTTGGGCCCATCTTAAAGCGTACTCAGTATCTCTGAGTCTCGCGAAGTTAGCAAGTTGGAAGGGACACAGAAAAATTTCATTTAAAATGCGAAACAAACAAGTTCTAAATACACCGAGTGAGCCGCTCCTTTTATATTTAATTAAAAATTATCTTTTGACTGTTTCAGAAAACGAGATTAGGATCCATTTTATCTTTCAAAACTCTCGTATACTTACAAGATTCTCGATTCTTTCTTTCGATATTATACATTTACAGAATCACAATGAGAGTATGTTACCTGACGGGCAATTCACGTGAATCCAATGATTAAACTCCTTTCTTCTCTTACGAATTACTTTAAAGAATTGTAGAATATTGAGGTTCTGAACCATTCTAGTTAATCGAATTAAATAACCAACAGTAAGCCAGGAGGACCGAATGAATCACGAAGTGGCCACAACAAAATAAATAACTGTTTAAAAAAATAAAAATATGTATTTTCCCAAAAGTACAATTTAACCTTTGTGACTCGAACTTTTCAATCACATGAAATATGTAAAAGTTTTAGAATATGCATATTGTATTCAAATCAATATCAATAAAAAGCACCCGCTGGAGTTTTTTTTTTCATTTTCAATTTTTTGCGAACCGCTCTCGACAGCCTTAATTGAACCTTCACACAAGAGCCGCAAACGCAGATACAATTTATTATAAAAAAATAGTTTTTAGCGGTCTATCGAGTGCCGGCTTCGGACTAACTGTGTGCCTTCTATATTGTTAATAGTTCGAAAATAACACGTAAGAACCAGACAGCGATTAAATTAAATTACCTATTTAAAATGTACGTTTCCTGTACTATCACTATTACGAACCTTCAAGCGGGATTCAATGTGAGTAGAACATTGCCTCGGGGATATGAAAGAAATTCCAATATCGTCTAACATTACATGGAAACTACTTGTTATCCCTATTCGCTTCGATATCATAACATTGTTTTGTATTCGAGTCCACTGCGGTCCTATATAAATTCTAAACTAAACAAATTCTTATTCAATTCAAGTATTTGTCCCGAACATTGTGCCGGTCGTATGCGTATTTTTGTTTTAAATTGAAATATTCAGGTCACGAACACACACATAGTGCGTTACAAATCGAGTTCTATAGTTAACTTTTATAAGTTTTTTATCGCTACCCTAGAGGGTAGTATCTTAAATAGTTTTTAAAACCAAACCCAAATCAAAACTAGATTCCCCACAATTAACGCGTTTTATAAGCAGCGACCTCTGATTAAAGTTATTTGCCACCTTCATATATACGTATATACGAGTTATACAATTGCCTGTTTCTTTTTATGGATGTTTGGATAAAACTTGAATTTTTTGTGGCTGCAAGCCACCGGAGTCACTCACAATTATCTCCTTACATACTCCATTTTATTTGAACACGATCTTCTTAGCGCGTTTTTAGATGCATTATGTATTTTTTAAACCAAAACACGTGAAACCTCGTTAGACATTTTAGTACAGAAACATTAATTCAAATTTGTTTGTAGAGGCTCTACACGTAGCGGACTGTAACCGAATTCGGAAAGTTTTTACGTTCAAAGTTGCGAATATTGGTTTGTACAAATGTGTTTATGTCTATCACGGGATTTATTTGTAGGTAAGAAGAGGTCATTAACTTTCGTATTGAATACCACACAAACATGATTAAACTACGGGAAACCTTATCTTTAACCATTAAAATTAATTCTTGTTAATAGGAAATGGTTTTCAACAGCCACTAATGGAATATAGTCGTTTTACTGCTTTCTATTCAACGAGGTTCTTGCCTTTTTATGTACACAGACCAATGTAACGTATACGAGTAAGTATATTTTCTAAAAAAAATATTCAAATTCTCCTCGACTTTCTCAAATGTGGTAATAAGTAGACGTTAACGCGCAGGCATTATAATTGACACTCGGAGAGTTCACTCTAAACTCTATGGGTGAACCAATATCCATAGTGATCATCCTTGCAGTGAAGGATAAGGTCAATTATTTACTTGAAAAATTCATTGTTAAATTTATTCTAAATAAGTAAATGCGCGTTTATCTAGATTCTAGTAGTTACTCTAGTTTTCAGCCATGCAAATCAAAACAAAGATCGACCAAAGACAAAGGTACATGAACACAATAAGAATGTGTCCATCTTCCTAAATTTCAGTTCCAAATATATTTAATATAACAACACGGCTAGTCCTATTCTATTTATACGTCAAATGTAAATTATAAATGTAATTAAGTATTAAACTTTGGAACCAATATAGTGCAATAACGCTCAGTTATTGAGTTCAAAAGTCGGAATCAAAGTGACATCACAAGTTGAGTGAAATCAGGCATTACTCCTATACACCAAGTTTTGACCTAAGTTGTGTATGAAATAATTCCATCGGCATAGTTGATAACTTGCAGAGGTTTAAATTAATTCCTCCGCCCAATTAATGACCGCAGATGGTTAAATCAAATAATAACATTTAAAGTGGAAGGTTGTATTTACAGAGGACACTTGTCTTGATTTGTATAATTAGTTTTCAGGCTTGGGCCAACTGTATTCACTGAACTGAGAGGCCGGTGGCTGGTCATGCGTCGTACTCGTGAACAGTGTATGGTGAATTCGTATATGTGCGGGTATATATTATTAATGCCTTGATTCACTATTGATACTTGATACTACTATTTCCGTATTGTTTGCACAGTAATGTTGCACGCTCATGTTTCACTATAATTTGTGTTCATAGCGTTTGTTGTACATATTTATTTACTTTTCATTATTATAATTAATCGATTTAATCATGAGGAGCATGATGTAAGTAGTGGTTGCAGCTCCTTAAAAACAATTTAGTTAAACAAAAATCTTGGCTTTCAAAAGCCGAGGATTTTATTAAGTCGCCAATAATCGTTATTCGTTTGCTAACTTTTCGCTTTGCAGCAGTTGCAGCTCTTTTGACTTAACCAAAAGAAGAAACCCCAAAGTATACGATCGGCACTCCAAGTTTGCTAATAGTGAGCTAGGGGTTTTCTCGTATCTGCTGTATCCGTATATCGGTTACTCAACAACTAAATTGAATGCAGATAATCAAATCAGATCAAACTTACCTATTGTGCACAGTTTTATTTGTTTATGATTTATAACAAGCATATTTATGACTGTCATTTCCCTTATTGATATTATTTATAAATGACCAGACGAACCTGTGGCGATGTTCGTTTTAATGGAAGTAGTATTGTTGAAATTCATGTTTTTTTGCCATTAGATAGCGTTAGTTTTCAAAATGAGAACTTTCCAATTAATTTTCAGATTTAGTTTATGTGCTGTTGTTGACGTGCACATGTAAATATATTGTGGATATACAAGTTATAGAAAATATATACAGTTTACATTTTTTGGAAATAAAGGCGTACATGATACATCTTTTTTTGATAAATTAAGGTTTCAAACTAAAATAAAACCACACCAAACTTAAACAAACAAATATAAAGTAATAAATGCAAGCAGAAACAGTCCTGTCTTAATTTTATCGGCAAACTTTCTGGTGAAGCGTTACGTACGGGCTTAGGAAGGATTTCGAGGCTTACTCGGACTACGAGTAAGCTGGCCTCTCAGAGATTTGCATTCGTATATTGACCAAAAGCTCACTCCGCCCTTCAATTTTCTGCAATGATGCAGATACCAAAGATGTATCTTCAAAATAAAATTTTACTAAAGTCATTATTGTCTTTTCTATTTTATTTATTTCAAGAACCTTGTTAGTGAGGTGATGACATTTCAGCCCTGATTTTCTCACGTTAAGTTTGCTATTAAGTGAAAAAAAACACAAAGGTTGTAGGTAGCAGGGTCACGGATGTTTTGAACGAACAAGTGAAACTCGTTAATTAAGCCACCCGCCCTCGGGCCTTGCCGCCCATCCCGCATTCACTGATCTTCTGCCAATAAAAATAAAAGCTCTTTTCGCCTTGTCCATACTAACTTACAGAAAAACTTATAACATAAAGGAACCGTGCGCTGATAAGCTAGAAAATTAAATAATAAATGTTAAAAACACAACTCGTTATAATTACTTTTCTTTACTTTTGCTTTCTTAAGCTTTCTTCTACTAAGACTTCTGTGATAAGAAGTGTAGATAACGATGCCGAATACTAAAAGAGCTCTTAAAGGCGTGTATAAGGGAATAATTGAATAATTTACAAATATACACAAATAAATTAAAGCAAAACTCGACAGAAAGGAGGTGCCGCGATTTATTGCCAACATAAATTATTTGAACCACGGAATAATTGCGGGGCGATGACCGAAAACATTTTCACTGTATTTGTAATATGTTTATAGACAAATAAATGTAAATCCGCTAAAGGTAACATTAATTGAAATTATACCGGGGCGTAATATGATATTTTAGTAACAATGGTTTCAGAAAATTCAAAGTTAGTTTGGGTAGTATGCAATCATTTTGAAATACTTTTATTTTGAATTGAATTTCTCCTATTCAATACCGAAACAGATAAGCGAAATCCACGATTGTAATTAAATACAATTAATTTTTACATAGTTCATTATTTAACACTAATGAGCACGCTGACACGAATCCTCCCAGAAGCAGCCTGAATACAGCATAAATTAGATTTAATTACAGCGGCCCTAAAGCCACCCTGTATTCACGCATAAATAAAAATTCTCGACTTATATCACTGGTTAGTTTATAAATATAATTAAAATTCTTAGTTTAATTTAATGCTGTAATGTAATGTTAATTTATGTGCATTTATCAATAAAGTACCACAACAGAGTTTTTATTTCGGAACGGAATTCCTAGTTTTACAATAAATGGCTTAAATAAAAATTTATGTAATTATAGCCATTTGTATTGCTGTTAATAATATTTTGAAGAATAATATAGTTATGAAGACTCTATATGATTTCGACTTTTAAAAATCAAAGTATCTACAAATTAAATTAAAGAAATTTAAATGTAGCATAAAATTATTTTGGTTTTATATTTTTAGCATAAATTTATTTCCTAATATGTAGCTATGAAGTACGGTGCGATCTATTTTGTCCATGTTTCATTTCAGTAAACTAACGTCACTCCCTTCATTCGTTAGGAGTTTATGGCCAACGTCTTTTATGCTTACCAAAATATTTTTTTTATTTTAGTGTTACAAAATGTTAATGTTTAGTCTTCTTGTCTAAACATTAAGCAATATTTAAGCTTTAAAATAATAATATGACCAATGTTACGAGTAGGTATACAATAAGATGATAGTAGGTAACTAAATAAAAGCCTAAACAATAAAAAAGCATAGCCCCGCAATATTTACAATTATTTTGCATGTTTTTTTTTCAGCTTTTTTAACACGCCGCCCATGGACACTCTCTCAATACCCAGAGGGGCTCGCGGGGAAGGGGGGGGGGGGGGGGGGGGGGGGGGGGGGGGGGGGGGGGGGGGGGAGGGAGGAGAGGGGGGGGGGGGGGAGAGGGGGGGGGGGGGGGGGGGGGGGGGGGGGGGGGGGGGGGGGGGGGGGGGGGGGGGGGGGGGGGGGGGGGGGGGGGGGGGGGGGGGGGGGGGGGGGGGGGGGGGGGGGGGGGGGGGGGGGGGGGGGGGGGGGGGGGGGGGGGGGGGGGGGGGGGGGGGGGGGGGGGGGGGGGGGGGGGGGGGGGGGGGGGGGGGGGGGGGGGGGGGGGGGGGGGGGGGGGGGGGGGGGGGGGGGGGGGGGGGGGGGGGGGGGGGGGGGGGGGGGGGGGGGGGGGGGGGGGGGGGGGGGGGGGGGGGGGGGGGGGGGGGGGGGGGGGGGGGGGGGGGGGGGGGGGGGGGGGGGGGGGGGGGGGGGGGGGGGGGGGGGGGGGGGGGGGGGGGGGGGGGGGGGGGGGGGGGGGGGGGGGGGGGGGGGGGGGGGGGGGGGGGGGGGGGGGGGGGGGGGGGGGGGGGGGGGGGGGGGGGGGGGGGGGGGGGGGGGGGGGGGGGGGGGGGGGGGGGGGGGGGGGGGGGGGGGGGGGGGGGGGGGGGGGGGGGGGGGGGGGGGGGGGGGGGGGGGGGGGGGGGGGGGGGGGGGGGGGGGGGGGGGGGGGGGGGGGGGGGGGGGGGGGGGGGGGGGGGGGGGGGGGGGGGGGGGGGGGGGGGGGGGGGGGGGGGGGGGGGGGGGGGGGGGGGGGGGGGGGGGGGGAAGGGGGGAGGGGGGGGGGGGGGGGGGGGGGGGGGGGGGGGGGGGGGGGGGGGGGGGGGGGGGGGGGGGGGGGAGGGGGGGGGGGGGGGGGGGGGGGGGGGGGGGGGGGAGGGGGGGGGGGGGGGGGGGGGGGGGGGGGGGGGGGGGGGGGGGGGGGGGGGGGGGGGGGGGGGGGGGGGGGGGGGGGGGGGGGGGGGGGGGGGGGGGGGGGGGGGGGGGGGGGGGGGGGGGGGGGGGGGGGGGGGGGGGGGGGGGGGGGGGGGGGGGGGGGGGGGGGGGGGGGGGGGGGGGGGGGGGGGGGGGGGGGGGGGGGGGGGGGGGGGGGGGGGGGGGGGGGGGGCGGGGGGGGGGGGGGAGGGGGGGGGGCGGGGGGGGGGGGGGGGGGGGGGGGGGGGGGGGGGGGGGGGGGGGGGGGGGGGGGGGGGGGGGGGGGGGGGGGGGGGGGGGGGGGGGGGGGGGGGGGGGGGGGGGGGGGGGGGGGGGGGAAAAAAGGGGGGGGGGGGGGGGGGGGGGGGGGGGGGGGGGGGGGGGGGGGGGGGGGGGGGGGGGGGGGGGGGGGGGGGGGGGGGGGGGGGGGGGGGGGGGGGGGGGGGGGGGGGGGGGGGGGGGGGGGGGGGGGGGGGGGGGGGGGGGGGGGGGGAGGAAAGGGGGGGTAAAAAAAAAAAAAAAGAGGGAAAGGAAGAAAAAAAGGGGGGGGGGGGGGGGGGGGGGGGGGGGGGGGGGGGGGGGGGGGGGGGGGGGGGGGGGGGGGGGGGGGGGGGGGGGGGGGGGGGGGGGGGGGGGGGGGGGGGGGGGGGGGGGGGGGGGGGGGGGGGGGGGGGGGGGGGGGGGGGGGGGGGGGGGGGGGGGGGGGGGGGGGGGGGGGGGGGGGGGGGGGGGGGGGGGGGGGGGGGGGGGGGGGGGGGGGGGGGGGGGGGGGGGGGGGGGGGGGGGGGGGGGGGGGGGGGGGGGGGGGGGGGGGGGGGGGGGGGGGGGGGGGGGGGGGGGGGGGGGGGGGGGGGGGGGGGGGGGGGGGGGGGGGGGGGGGGGGGGGGGGGGGGGGGGGGGGGGGGGGGGGGGGGGGGGGGGGGGGGGGGGGGGGGGGGGGGGGGGGGGGGGGGGGGGGGGGGGGGGGGGGGGGGGGGGGGGGGGGGGGGGGGGGGGGGGGGGGGGGGGGGGGGGGGGGGGGGGGGGGGGGGGGGGGGGGGGGGGGGGGGGGGGGGGGGGGGGGGGGGGGGGGGGGGGGGGGGGGGGGGGGGGGGGGGGGGGGGGGGGGGGGGGGGGGGGGGGGGGGGGGGGGGGGGGGGGGGGGGGGGGGGGGGGGGGGGGGGGGGGGGGGGGGGGGGGGGGGGGGGGGGGGGGGGGGGGGGGGGGGGGGGGGGGGGGGGGGGGGGGGGGGGGGGGGGGGGGGGGGGGGGGGGGGGGGGGGGGGGGGGGGGGGGGGGGGGGGCGGGAAGGCGGGGGGGGGGGGGGGGGGGGGGGGGGGGGGGGGGGGGGGGGGGGGGGGGGGGGGGGGGGGGGGGGGGGGGGGGGGGGGGGGGGGGGGGGGGGGGGGGGGGGGGGGGGGGGGGGGGGGGGGGGGGGGGGGGGGGGGGGGGGGGGGGGGGGGGGGGGGGGGGGGGGGGGGGGGGGGGGGGGGGGGGGGGGGGGGGGGGGGGGGGGGGGGGGGGGGGGGGGGGGGGGGGGGGGGGGGGGGGGGGGGGGGGGGGGGGGGGGGGGGGGGGGGGGGGGGGGGGGGGGGGGGGGGGGGGGGGGGGGGGGGGGGGGGCGCCCCCCGCCCCCCCCCCCGCCGCGGGCGCGCGGGGGGGGGGGGGGGGGGGGGGGGGGGGGGGGGGGGGGGGGGGGGGGGGGGGGGGGGGGGGGGGGGGGGGGGGGGGGGGGGGGGGGGGGGGGGGGGGGGGGGGGGGGGGGGGGGGGGGGGGGGGGGGGGGGGGGGGGGGGGGGGGGGGGGGGGGGGGGGGGGGGGGGGGGGGGGGGGGGGGGGGGGGGGGGGGGGGGGGGGGGGGGGGGGGGGGGGGGGGGGGGGGGGGGGGGGGGGGGGGGGGGGGGGGGGGGGGGGGGGGGGGGGGGGGGGGGGGGGGGGGGGGGGGGGGGGGGGGGGGGGGGGGGGGGGGGGGGGGGGGGGGGGGGGGGCCCGCCGCGGGGGGGGGGGGGGGGGGGGGGGGGGGGGGGGGGGGGGGGGGGGGGGGGGGGGGGGGGGGGGGGGGGGGGGGGGGGGAGGGGGGGGGGGGGGGGGGGGGGGGGGGGGGGGGGGGGGGGGGGGGGGGGGGGGGGGGGGGGGGGGGGGGAGGGGGGGGGGCCCCCCCCGGGGGGGGGGGGGGGGGGGGGCCCCCCGGGGGGGGGGGGGGGGGGGGGGGGGGGGGGGAAAAAAGGGGGGGGGGGGGGGGGGGGGGGGGGGGGGGGGGGGGGGGGGGGGGGGGGGGGGCCCGCCCCCAAAGCGGGGGGGGGGGGGCGGGGGGGGGGGGGGGGTTTTTGGGGGGGGGGGGGGGGGGGGGGGGGGGGGGGGGGGGGGGGGGGGGGGGGGGGGGGGGGGGGGGGGGGTGGGGGCGCCCCCCCCCGCCCAAAAGAATTTTCGGTTTGGGGGGGGGGGGGCGGGGGGGGAGGGGAAAAGTGTTTGGGGGGAACTCCCTTAGCCAGGTCCCTTACCCCGTTAAAAGAAAAGTCTACCAACTCCATATAAAAATTCTTATGACCGGATGTCGAAAATTGAATATTTTGAAAAAGCAAGAGCAGAATTTGGTTCAGTTTATTAAAACTGGAAAAACACGGCCGCAAATAAAATGGCATATACAATGGATATCCACATCGCAATATGTTTGTGAAGTTTTGATTACATATCTATATTCCATCGCAACAAAAAGAGTCGATAGCGTCTATTATTCACAACTGAATTATATATTTATAGAAAAAGGTTTTTCCTATGTATTAAAAATGATAAACATATTTACTTTTTTTAAACCAACCATTTAAGTGTAATGTGATGGAGGGAGAGAGTGAAAGAGAGCTTAACTCGTTTAAATTTCAAGTTAATTATTAAAATAATTATGATTAAGTTAGTATAAAACACGAAATATCGCAATATATTTAAAAAAAGAAAGTGAAATTGTTGCGATTTGATAAACTTTATTGTTCGTGTGAATGCTGAAATAGCATTTTCTACTTAAATGTCGATAAACATAAAACTGCCTCATAAACAAGATTTAGAATAAAACCAAATTAGTTTTATATGGTAGGTACGAATATAAGCCACGATAACAGTAAAAGAAATAAGCCTGGAAACCTTTTTACGGACAATTCTATTTTGAATAAAAATTACTCCTTTTAGCAAAATGTTTAGTAGTAGTAATTTTCAATCTGTTTATGATATATGAGTTACGTTGTGTGTTATTGATATGAACTGCTTTTTAAATGAACGATATTTCTAGTGCATACATGGTATTACATAGTTGGTATTTCAAAAAAGTATCTACTGGGATCCTTGGCGGCTTCATTCCGTAGAAGATTTTTTTTAAGGAGTTTTTCTTCCAAAACTTTTTCACGTCACATCACTTTGCGAGATTAGTTGCCAAATGTTACATTTCCGTACCGATATAATTTAGGATATATCAAGAAAACAAAGGCAATCAACGCATTTACATGTTGCAGGTGTCAAGTTCTAAGAGTACAAGTACAAATACAGCACCCACGTTATATTAATAATTAAAGAATATAAACCTAACAGCTTTTGTAAATCGTGTTTGGGTGAAGAGTATGTTTGTTTATCCGTGAATCGTGAAAGTGAGGCGGCCGGACGGAATTAGTCGGCGGTTTGATGTGCCTGTTGTGATAGTCACAAATATCAACACGTCGCGTTTGTCTGTCTCATTGTTGCTTGTTGACGTTCGCGGTTTCTTTTGAACTTTCAGGACAAGAATGACCGTGTCCGACTATGCCTTAAAACGGAAGAACAGTATTCCTAGTATTTATTAGAGATTTGCCACAAAATATATATTTATATATCAACGTACACTTTACGTTTGTATATGTGAACGTTTTAAGGAAAATTATTACATTAACGGATTACAATAGACGTCCTTATTTATATTTGTGTTAGAGTCAAAGCACTTAAATCATTAATATCTTTGTATAAGTTAAAAAGTAAAATGTGAACAACGCCTAGCTACTCAGTCTGAAATTATTTACTATAATAATATCGTACAATAGTCTCAAAACTGTTTTAAGTGGCTCTTTGATAGAAGGTTTACGTTGTAAGACAATTGTAGCGTTCTAAAGCTCGTTACACGATCATCTAAATATAGTTGAAGAATCTCGACTTATTTTCTACTTAAGATATTTCTCATATTATTTTAATAAATATTATATTATTGGTATAAAGGCTAATATTCCTCTTTAGGATTCCATCGCATAAATTCGAAATTCATTTAGGTAGTATAAGAGATATGTGGATAGAATCCATAAAACGAATGCAAAGAGATATAAAAATGTCTTGGAATACTGTGAAGCTCATTTAAAACGTCATACGTTGAAGTAATTCCCGTTCGCATAAAAATGTTATAAAATTTAAGCGACACTAATTCCTGAGCTAGTGAGCTTAAGGTATATTTTTATGTCCGGTATTAAACGCATCTGCCTTCAAAGTGAGTGAACGAAATTACGAGTGGTCGTCAAGAGTAAGTAGACAGAAAATATTAGCTAATATACTACAAGGGATGAGGATTTCGTGAAGTGCTTTTAGGTTCCAGACATAAACTTAACTAGAAAACTTTTCGCGAAGCCTGCTCGTATTTTATTTTGTACACGATTTATGCCTGTATCGATTACAAAATGATGGCCATCATATCTTCTTCGCTTTACTTTCTCTCGATAACTTTATATTAAACTATTAACTTAATTAACTATTCCTAAAACCTTTAAACAATTAAATGATTTTATTCGTCCATAATTATAAAATATTATGGATGTAACATTTACTTACAAACTCACTTAATACTGTACTTACTGTAAGCCAAATCAAGTCATTCATTCATGAATCCCTAAAATATGTATATAATTGAATGTAATGAAAATTTTTTTTTTATATCTCTCAAATTTCATTTTTTTTTTCTTTGATTATTGTTATTTTTGTTTTGTTTGTTTATGTGTGTGTGTTTTTGTTAGTTATACATGTCTAATGAGTAATTAGAAGTATGTATTAGAGCATGATGTTCCTAAGAGCGTTGTTTGGTTCGCATCAAAGGACACCCAACTCGGAGTTATCTGATGTCAACCCTCATATGACCTCAGGTTTCAGGGAATTAAAACTTACACCCAGACGAGGTATTAACACTTTGTCCAAGACCCGGCTAATCCCCACTTTTAGATTATTAAAGGGGCGCGCAGAACATGGTATTATACGCTGTTTTATTAAATTGGCTCATAAAAACAAGTCACGTACAATAATCTTACTAACTATGTAATTTTTATTCTAACATAATTAATAACCTCTTAAAATTATTATAATTACATATTTTCTTGTATTTTTTAAGCATATTGTTTTAGTTTTTAAATTTTAAAGAAATGGTGAATAAGAATTGAATTAACATTAAAATACCAAATTTAACAATATTGACGTCGATGAAACACATGACGTAATCCTTTTAAGTGGTAACGTTTTCAAATCGTTTTGTTTTAGACTTGAAAATATTTATAATTGATTTAATTATTGTTTCCAATTAAAATAGCAATTAATTCCGATACAGGGGATCGGAATTGGAATTATTAATTCACAACAATCCCAGCTGTTATTATGTTTGTTTAGCAAATTAAATTATATAACTTTACTTGAGAATTAACGAGTATATCTGTTTGTTTTCGAACGAGCCGGGCTATTTGTGCTAAAGTTATAACAAACGAAACTTTTACAATTTATAACTGAGCACTTCACCGCTCAGATTCCATTTGTTATCATATCAAATTTGCCAAAAGCTTTGATCCACGAAAAGAATTTCTATCTATAGTCTTATAAATTCATGATTTGTGATTTGCGATTAAAAATATAGTCGGAGAGTTTCTTGCCAGTTCTTTTACACCTGATGAGAACTGGCAGTTAATGATAATATAGAGTCGTTTTGTAAGTCGTTCAAGTTAGCTATGAAAGTAAGTTTAACTGTTTACTTGAACACTTATTATTAATTACTACAATTTACAGATAAAATCAATTGAATGCAATTAAATATACTATTTCATTATTTCAATCATAAACTTAATTTCAAAGCGCCATAATTGATCTAAAATATGATTAAGGATACAATATTCATGGATTATTTTTTTATTGAAAAAGGTATAAATCCTTTCTAGCACTAGTTATAAATGGGCATGGGGATTGGTCTCTTGTATTGCCAAAATATAAAGCTTGCAGTACAACAATTATTAGAATAGTCAGTGAAGCGAATTTAAAAGTCCAAAAACAAAACTGACCCAGGTATTTACTCAAACAAAGCTTGGGAACGGATTTGTGCGGAAGGTAAGCCCAGG
This sequence comes from Pieris macdunnoughi, assembly GCA_905332375.1. NCBI lineage: Eukaryota > Metazoa > Arthropoda > Insecta > Lepidoptera > Pieridae > Pieris > Pieris macdunnoughi. Next base: position 1,465,204 of record CAJOBZ010000072.1, on the reverse strand, counting down.
TTTTATGAAAGCCTACGTGGCTGCACGGCAATCCCTCCGTCGCCTCGCCGCCTCCCGATAGCCGCTTATGCTGAGCCTCTTCTAAAATATGCGATATGGCTCCCTTCTCGCTGACTGCACTCGAATAGCCACGCACATTTTACTTTCTTAACAATTTATGTCTACATCGATGCACATTCACAATATTAATGAGAGATTAAGAAATGGAATTGTCTTACCAATTAAAAATAAAGACTCGACAATACATCAATACGTATTGAATCACAAAAAATCGCGAGGGCATTGAATCTCTCTGACAATAGCCTTCCATAAAATGTTCAACTTCAAAGTATAAGTGATAAAGTTATCTGGTTTCAATTTCTTCGAAAAGCCGGACAATGAAATGAAAAAATCAAACTTTGACGAAAAGTCGTATTTAAATTTTTTCTTATAGATTACATAACTAATAATACAATAAGATATATAATATATACGTGTATATAGTAGGTATGATATATGATTAAAATATGTATAAAATATTGCTTGAATAAATTCTTTTTTATACTTTTAGCATTTAGTAAGGAAATTTTTATTTTATATTTTCTGTGTTAAAATGTTATTTGATGCCATTGAATATCTGATATGCCACAAGATTATCGCCTCGTACGGATCTCTAACGGATTCGGGTAAAATTGTAAGTCGAGGGACGATCTTATTGAAATTGAGGGACAAGAAAGGTCCAAATGAATAACTAAACTCTGCTGAATTTTTCGCAATGTTTGAAAGATAGATGGCGAGCCGTGTTGTGCGCCGGCGCGGTACTCGTTACGTATTTATGCAGGAGGTACGATGTGACCACATTCACTTGGCCACCTTTTATTCCCTTTTACTAATTCATATCTTAATACAAGATGTATTATTTATATCTGCGATGCAAACCGTAACCTATAAGATAATGTTGCAGAAGTACATACCAGGCGGCGAGAGGTGGGTCAGACAGAGCAGCAGCAGGCGCGCGAGAGGCTGCGCACGAACCATCGCTCGCTAACGCCGCGCGCGTACGCCGCGCATACCAAACACCACACCTGGAACATTATCAATTTTCATTTTACATCTTAACACTGAAGTACTGGTAGATCCAGATATGGAAGCAGAAAAAAAAGTCAAAAATCATTTATTCATGTAGGTAACACAATGTACACTTATGAACGTCAAAAAAGAAATATACATTAAATGCTTCTAATTTTACATTTACTGCCAGTTCTCAATTCAAGAGCGTAGAACGGAAGAGAAGAACTGGGAATAAACTCTCCGCCACTCTTTTTAATCGCCGAGTTTTTTGCTTTAAACAACGTTTTTAAGGAGCTGCAAACATTACACCATGTTCCACATGACATCTTAAGTAATTAATAATAAGAAAATAAATTAAAAATAAAGATTTGTCCTCTATCAGCAGGAGGCATGGTGAAATAAAAACATCCTAGGACTACTATTTACGAAAGTCAGCTAATGATAATTTCTTGGCCGTTTTATATTATAATTAAAACTAAACCTTCCATAATAAAATAAAAATATTTTATAAACTTCCTACATTGCCTGCGATGACGTATATAATATTGCACAGGCAAATTGTTTCCCGTGATCTCGCTTTCGATATGAAACGTTGCAAGCTTTATTGTCATTATAATTTACTTTGCAAATTAAAATCGTCAATAACTGCTCAAATTAATCCGCAATATGATTATACAAAATTTATAACACCTGAAATTAAAGTCACCGCTATAAGCTTATTTTAAAACGTTTCCAATTTCATAGTGGTAATCGCTATTTTCTTAAAACCGCAGGTGCATAATATACTGAATGACTCGGTGTGTTATTAATGTAACGGTAACATAACCGGTACAAAAACACTGAGCTATAACAATAAAGCCACACAAACTTGGCATAAATGATAATCTCAAAGCGAAAATGCTCAAAGTATGACATCGCTCCCATTCTTCAGTTTTGGGACAAAGATTAAAAACTTTATTCGTACAGAGAATCGCTTAATCAAAACGTCCTCAGACAAAAGCTGTGAAAACAAGCAAAATATTATTTTAATGCTCCAAGCGGATCTTCAAGCTTCTTTCGCTCAATTCTTACATTATAAATTACGCCGACATCACCTAATGCTATTCCTGTATGCTAATTAATCTAGAATCGTGAAGTCTTCACGTGATTTTCTTAACATGTCTGCGAAAGACAATTGGATGGTCCTTTTTCAAGGTAAGTTTCCTCATTAGAATGTCATAAAAGTGTCTCGACAGCGCGTGTCTATTCTTCCCTCGGCATTGTCGCGCGAAATGAGGGACCGATATCTTTATTTGAATTGAAAATACCTTTTTCTCAACTGAGGTACTTTCATCTCCTACCAAGCCTTACTTAGTTAAGTATTTATTGTTTTTAATTTATATCAAACATTCATATTATAAACATGAAATATTATAAAATCTCTTTCCCGCGAACATGCAGATCATATAGATGCCAGGATACTATTCCTGGCATGGATTATGAAAAAATGAAAAATATGTTGAATTTCCAAGAATCCAATAATCGTTTTAGTTTGCAAAGCACTCAAAACGTACAAATACCTCACTTTTAAGAAAATTATCAATAATGAAGCACAGATAAATCATATTTAGATTTTGTGTAAAAGTAAATTTACTCTGGTTAGGTCTATAGACATTAAAAAGCAAAAATAAGGTACCAAAGCCTAGAGTACAATTGTACTAAACACTGTACAGAAGTACACATAAATTTAAATATTTAATTTTCTAACTTGAGAGATATGAAGCCACACGGAGCGGTGCGCTGTCGATAGCCGAACTTTTCACTTTCCTAGCGGTTTCCCGTTTCCGAACTCATTACCGCTAAAAATAAACTTTATGAAAGGATTCACTGGCCCCACTTATTTGAGGGACTTTTCAACTCTTCATCTATACGATACTCGATCTCAAAACTGTGAACTTAACAAGAACTCAGACGGACTTTTATAATTTACTAACGACTGGGAAACATTTACGAATCATCCACAGCGTAAGGATGATTCGTAACTGTTTCACACTTCATCTAGGCTAAAATAAACTTTTGAAATATAATGTTACCAATTTAGATATCTAATATTGTTGTACGTTAAGAGTGCGGTGATACACAATTTCTATTAATAATAAAATTTAAACATACATTTTACATAGGTACCTCACAGAAAAAGGCACACAATTTTATCAATTGATATTGGAACAGTGGGAGAGGTAAGACTGGTAATCTTTATATGTTGTTAATTTTGATTATAATTTTTTTTTCATGAGTTGAGTGGATTCGAGAATGCTTTTATTTAAAAATTCGAAATAATTAATGTGCGTCTAATTAAGCGATACAAGAACGCAAAAGAGACTGTGAAATGAAACGTGGCGATCGGCTTTGTAAATAATAATCAATAATGCACTATGCACCCTTGTACCACAAAGAACGGTTCGGTGGCGGTCGATATACAATCTTATACTAAAAAATAAGTCCTGAGTACATACCTCGTTACGATGTATCCTTACCATGAAGAAAGGCACACAGTTGTCAGTCGTTAGGATTTGGAGAAATGGTATTAGTTTGAGAACAATAAGAGAGGTTAGACTGTTACTGATACTTTGCCTCACAATAGTTCACAAAAACGCACAATACACTCACTATAAAGTTATAAATTGAGGACGTAACTATTAACAAAAAAGTATAAATCAAAATTATAATGCGTCTAAAATAACCCGAGTAAATCTCAACAGTGACTAACCAAAAAATGTGACGATCGGCCGAGTTTTTGTATTTGGAACAACGCTCAACAAATTTATAAAAAAACTTTACGAACAATTATGTCAGTGGCTTTGTTGATATTGATTAGAACTTGTAACAAACATAAATATCGCGGGGCGTCGACGGTGAACCCTTGGCCCTGGTTTTGTAAGAGTATTGTTTTTACTACACAAGTTAATTTAAACATTTTTTAGATCTTAAATCTCAAATATCCGGTTTAGAAACGGAATACATAAGATATATTAGGATATTATATGTATTTGTGGCTAGGACTATTACCGGAGTGCCATTGAACGGAATCCAAACATGATGAATGACTCGATATAATATTTCAAATAAAATATATTGCCTAGTGTTTTCCTTAAGCGTTGGTATTTTATAGAGACAAGGAAATATACTTAACGCTTTTGTAAGACGCATTATTTCTGATCCATTTAAAAGCTCACGAGACCATTGATCTGCTTTATATCCGTTTTATAACTAATTCGAGTTTAAATAAAAAGGGTGCGTGTACTTATGTACGCGCGTAAGAAGTTATACTTCTTTGGCATTATTAAAAATAGTTTTTGATTGCATGCAAATAATTAATTACAATTAAATAATCAAAAGACTGGAAAAAGGAGTCATTAAAAGTCAATAAAGTTCAGTTTACATTTGAAAAATTAATTAAATAAATATTTATTATTATTCTCTTACATTAAACAAAATAAAACACTATTTATCTTTAAAACATTTTTATTTCATTATACTATTTATTTTTAAGTGACTCTAATGTCTTCATCAGAATTTTGGTTTGTAATTTTAAATTAATCATTACTTGGTTGTGCATCTACGAGGCTTCTCCAAAACTACTTGCTTTCTGCAACAAATAAGAGAATATTAATTTAAGCTCTGTCCATGCAAAACTTAAAATTTTTTATAATTCATATTATAAATTTTTAACACATTTATATTAATATAATTATATAAATGTGTTAATAATATAATTTGTAGCACATGCTACAGACCTGGATAGCAACTTTCTTTTATTCTATTTAGAGATAGAGATAATTTAAATATAATACCGGTGTCTTCCTTGTAGGTTTCTTTGGAGTTGTTTGGGGATTCTTGTTGTTCAGTTCGACATGATTTTCTTTAACCTTTCTTTAATCCTACAAAATAATGAAATTGTTAAGTTATGTTGTACTGTTGTGACACCTTTGTTTGGCTTTTTTAGTATTCAAGTTATGTCAAAACTGATTTATTACCTTGTCATTGTTGGCTTTATTTGCTTTTGGGATATCAATTGTTTCCAAAATGATTTTATTTGTAATAACCTGAAATATATAAATAACATCTATTAATTTAAGTATCATGGTGAGTGGTTCGACTCAGGTATTAAGGTGTATTATACCCACTGTATTATAAGTGGGAATGGGCTCACTTCTGGAGGACAGAGTTTCGGTACTAAAGTGAACATGGATGTTTTGAGGTATTACAATATCTCTAACTACCCTGTAGGGGAATAAAGTAATGTTGTAAGCATATGCCTATGCTTGAAAGTTGAACCTTGAACATCACCATACATCATATTTATAATTAACATTCCTACCTCGACACCATCACAATCAAATTCATTGAAATCTACTTCAAACCATTGTGTCTCGAGAAGGTGATGGTGGCTTTGTTCCACCTCAGTTTTTGATGTTTAGGGATAAGATGACAACTCTTTTTTGTATTCAATTTAGTGACTTCCACTGATTCATCAATTGTTTTTTGTCTCTTGTCCTTATATTTGCTAGATTAAATCTGATGTTTTGATTAAATAATGTGGTATTTTTTTGAGATGAGGTACTTATTAAAATGTTTACTTCTCTGTTATATCGCTCAGCCTTCATTTTCTCCTTATTAGTATTCGTGCTTAAATCTTTGTTCTCAATTATTGATATAAGGGTCGTAGAATATTTCTAAAAAGTTGCTGTAACAAACGCAATAAACAAAAGCAATGAATAATGGTTATGTTTCAGTTTTAATCAACAATAATACTCGATAATACATAGGATAGTTAACCTCAATTGTATTGAAGCACTCAGGAAGGTTAGCACAGTTTTTTCACAAATATTTTATATTATTTCACAAATATTTTGTATAATGAAAATAACTAGGTATATAATTATTAATTTTAAACAATAATTAAAACTCCTATATTTGTTTAAAAGGTAAATGTCATTGTCAGATGTCAATTGTCATGGTCATTCAAAATTCTTGTTAAGTTGTTAAGTAGAATATGCGTGAAGTTAGCTTCACGCATATTCTATTTCTTTATTGTAGTTTGTCTTATTCCCATCTCGCTCGCGCACGCTATATCACACTGCCAATTTTGTGTCATAGGTGCGCGCGCAATCGTAAAATTTCACTCTCATCAATTTTTCATAACGCGCTAAAGAAGTACAACTTAAATAATATTAGTGATATAGTTAACAGGTGTTTTACAATTAATTTATCCTGGATAGATGTGACGAAACATCACTCGACAATACGGAATTCGGTTTGTAGAAAACTGTGTACATTATGAAATTCAAGGTTTTTAGAAAATGTTATTACACCGACACAATTTTCGTTCAGTTGCAACGAGTTGAACAGTAGTGTAGTTGTTTTGTTTCTCTCATTTTGCCGCAGCCTGAGTGATTCTTTGGCAGCGTATACAGGTCAAGGGCACAGCAAACTTTACAACGGCTACAATAAAAATCGAAAAATCACACGAAACCATTCTCTGACTCGAATGTTGACTTTTAAACGGAATATTCAGATTAAGGTGCACCTCGGAATCATATAAGTGCGAATATATCGTAAAACAAATGAAATATCCAACAAAATTAAAGTTTAACAACCATAATTTCAAAAACTAATTTTTTGTTGGTACAAACGCGATAACTTTGTCCAACCACAAACTACTTCGATATGATGGTACTTTTTAACAGATGTGAATATTTTATTTATAATGATTAAATCGCATCAGAAAAACAGGCGTTTAAGTATGTTTTGAGGCAAACTTTCACTGTATTACCTTAAGACAAAACTGGAGAAGTAATGTTAACCCACGCAATAAATTGTACAAATTCATGTGATCTTGAGTGTGTGAGTGAGTGGAAGATGGAAACACGAAGAATGTGAGCTATTTCGTGTTTATTACTCAGTGTTAATGTTTAATTCGCAAACATTATAGCCCATTCGGACAAATTATTTGTTTAACGCACCTACGTTTTATAGGCGAAAAGTAATTTAAGTAACAAATACAAATTTAAGAAGGCGATGGTACTCTACCTTTACATGCAATTTTCTTACCAAACAATATTAATATAGAACGACAGTCAAAATATTATATATATATATTAGTATCGATACATAAAGCCTCCTCTTTCAGTCAAATAAAAAATCATTGATAACTTCAATAATGAAGATTATATGTTTCATCATAAGAGACATGTTGGCATAGTAACGCGTCGTCTACGCCGTAGAGGTCATGGTGGTGACCGTTCCGAATACTTTCACTAAGGAAAATAACATTATTTATATAATCGCGCAGACATTCTGGTATTAAGATTTTACGTAAAAAATGCGCTTACATATATTTTACATTAGTGTCGAGATCCTTGGTCCATGGGGTCCTAACGCTATAAGGCTTTTTAAGGAAATATCAAAAGGTTAAGTCGACATCACAGGAGACCGAAGAGCTGGCAGCTACCTCGGACAAAGATTTAGTCTAGCTATTCAAAGTGGGAACGCTGCCAGTATCTTCGGAACCTTGCCTAAAGGGGATTTTAATAATATATTTTAGTTATAATATTTTAAGGTTAGTTATTGTTTTTATTGTTCTTTTTTTATATTTATAAGCTAGGTTAAATTATACATTATTGTTCTTTATATAAATAATAGTTGGAATTTCTTTTACATTTAAAAAACGAGGCGACGGTAACATAGTAAATATTGGTGGTATAAATACTTTATGTAGCACATGCTTAATTCCCATCTTCCATTGTCTGTATTCAATGAATAAATCATACGAATTTTAATAATTTCATTTTACAGCTGGTTGTAACTGCCCGTTAAAAATTAAAAGATTCTCACGCTGATTCGAAGTAACAGTCTTGTAAAACGAAGTTTAACATGTTTTTATAATTTTAATATGATTAGAAATAGCATATACAATATGCAGCGTATCATTACTTATTGTAATAGATGATAGTAATAATTATATTAAGTATCACATTCCTTTGACTATTTATCGTGATAGAGCTGAATGGCTCTGAATGGATAGAACTCGACCATAGTGACAAATGCTGCATTTATCTCTATACAAATGGTACCTAAATACTTTTTTTGCAACCAAATAAACTTTTATAGTAAAATTTAGCAAAGAAAGTTAGTGCTTTTATATATACGTACCTATTATATATCCGTGCGAAACTTTACAAACAAAACTAATACATAAAATAGTCAACAATGCGACCGGATAACCGGATCAGTGGATGAGCAACATTTATGATCTATTTATGATCCTTGGATCGCCATCATTCATCTTGTACTTAATTAACTACCCTCATAACTCGAACAGATTGAGTTCTTGTCTTTATGAATCGATCCGTCAATAAAAAAGGTCCCTTTTGAACCGCGTATGCGATACACAAGTTTTATGATGAAATCACGCTTTATACCTTGTAATGAGAGGAGAATTTCTGTTACGGGTGTGTGAACCTTTTTGATTTTGTATTGATTATTTTTTTATGATGAACTGCTGTGTTTTTATAAATTCACCTATTCATCATTAAACGGAAATAGTATTAATATTTGATTCATAATAGTTTGACGTAGGTAACGTTTTATTTGAGCGATCGTGAATATTGTGGAGCAAAACTATTGTATCGTAAACCGAAGGGTAGATGAATGCATAAACTTATAGTTTTACCGTCAGGGCGCACCCGGGCCTCTGATATTGATGTGCCTTCATTACTCGAAGGATTTTTTTATATATTGCAGATGAAAAATTATTTCAGACAAAATCTTCTTTCTATTCTCTTTTCAAATTTACAATATATATAATTACTAGTAGACTCGGCCAAGCGTTGCTCTGGCTAAGATTTTTGTTATATTACATAGTAGTAAACTATTCAAGGGAAACGGTAGGAGAACTTATGTGAAAGGTAGATGACAGCTTATGTGAAACGTTGATAATTTTAACACAGCGCCATCTGTTAGAATTGTATCAAATAATAAACAAATATTTTGCAATAAATTAAAATTGCGACTATAATTTGAGATTTAAACTATCCTATCTCTCAAGTTGGATCGAACTGCACATGGTGTGCAAATTTGATTGATATCGGTTCGGTAGTTTAGGAGTCCATTGAGGACAAACATCGTGACACGAGATTTAAATATATTAAAGATTATTAAAGTAAGTGTTTTTGTATTTGTGTATGTGCTTTTTATACATTTTGCTCAGCATTTAATACAATAACTAATAAGAGGTCAAAAGACATATCAGTACACAAATTTTCTCATAAAATACTGATTATTCATTTAATTATTCCATTGCGCGTGCAATACTTGTTAGTTAAGCTTATTTGAAACAACGGCAATTCGCAGCGGCAATAAAAAAATCTTAATAAAATTGTAAGTTTACTGTAAATTAAAGCCTCGGAGGTTTTTCAGCCATTGTTCCGAAAGTGGACAATAAAAGTGCTTTGTGTTCACGACGAATAAGTGGTTTGAAAAATGTGAAAGCAAAACATAACTTGACGGTAACTTTGTTTGAGTTGCCTTTGACTTCGTCGACAATGCACTTGCACTTTTGTAAAATTTGTCAATGGATTACGTTTTAAAGCGAGCCGAACCGGGCACTCTCCTTGTCGCACACGACAGGACTTGCGATACCTTCATATCATGAAAATTCCAAATTTAACGTGTACGTCACATTTCTTTTCCCGTCTAAAATACATTATTGATATAAATCGGGATAGAGTAATAGAAATGTAATAAATCCGTGCAAGTATGTTACGAGACGTCGGGCAGGATTCGAACCTGCGATTGATTGATGGTGCTCGCTTCGATCGAGACTCTTTCGAATATTCGAAGCTATTCTAAAATGTTCCTGACTTTTATCTTTAAACTTTTATTGCTCCGGAATACGTAATGTACAATACAGAATATGAAATGTATGATCAAATTCTTCCTACATATTTGATTTGTACAATTTATTAAGAATGTAAATGCTATATTTCCTAATATTTATTTATTTATTTATTCCATATCATTACAGTAATTACTAATTCGATAGAACGACACAACATTTATACCCACACCAATTAACCTAGATAAAAAACATTAAAAAAAAAAAAATATATATATATATATATATACCTAAATCTTATAACTAATAATATAGGAAGCAACTCTTGTGAACTCAGCCAGTGTACAAACAAATAGGTCTACCTTAAGAGAAATCTTATTTATTATGTGTATTGCTCGCGTGAGTGGTGCTTCGCTAACCAAGTTGGAATGTGCGCGCGGTACATCCAAAAGTTGAGACTTCCGCCTCAGGTTTCTACTTGGTACCCGTAGACTCAGTCTCTCCATTATATCCGGATTATGAACCCGACCCGTAAGTATCTTAAATATATACACCGACAAGGCTAGCTCTCTTCTGAGGCGTAGCTGGTCATATCCCACCATACCCAGAACAAACAGGGTCGGGTACATAAGTGGATACAAAGGATACACTCCATACAGTCTCCTTGTACAGGTACCGGGTGAATTTATTTTGTATTCGCTCTAGCATGAGCCTGTATTTTGCCTCATATGGGGCCCACACCATTGCATTGCACTCCAAGTGACTTCTGACTAACGCATTGTATAAAATTTTAATCGCCCTGATATTTGTGAAGCCACAAGCTATTCGCAATATGAACCCCAAATTTCTGTATGCCTTTTTGCATGTCTTATCGACGTGTTGCGCAAACCCAAGATTGGCATTAAAATATATTCCTAGATCTTATTAATATATCTTTAATATATTTTGTCTGTAAAAGACAAAGATGAATCATTAGATGTTGACATGTAATTTTGGTATAGTTCAGTATAGAATGTACGCATATTTAGTGCATTTACCTTATTTATTTAAAATCTTTAAAATTTCATAGTAGAACAATTTGTTATGATATATGAAGGTATAATGTTTTTAAAAGTTTATTACACTTAGTAAAAACAAAAATAACTAAAAGTTTCACGGTACAAAGTGTCATCCATCAAACTACTTCAGGGAGCTGACATGGAATTTTGTCAAGACACATTCTCTAAGGGAGTTGTTAGAAAACAACTTTACACTTTAATTATACGTACTTTAGTTTATGTATTTTATGCGTTATAACATGTTTTTCTAAATAAAGGATATCGGTGCAATATGCATATTAACGTAGAAGGAAAATGTAAATAACTAAGAAACCCATTTTCCATACAAACAAATTGAGGTAAAATGAATAAATAGTTTGTAAATTCATTTATACTAGACGTTGGTCAAACCGGCAACGCCGCATATTTGCGTGTTTTAAGATGTTCAAATGTGTGTTAATATTTCAAGAAATCTCAACTTTACCTAATGTGTGCCTATGATAAATGTATCTTTGTAATAAATTCAATAGGTTCGCGTTTGATTAAATTTGGTTAACTCACGTTATTAAGCTTAATATAAGAACCATGGGTATCATCATATGATTTTGTGATCTTACATTCCTAGGTGTGCGGCGCGGTGCAGCGCGCGACAAGCTATGAACTACAGCTGTCGGCGACATCAAAGAATTTTGTGCATTGTTCAAAATAATTGTTTGTTAAAATAGTATAACCTATCATAACAAATGAGTCGATCTACTTTATGTTGCATGTACGACGATTATTTTGTCTATGGAAATTATTATTCTATGACGTACGAGTTCTTGTTAAATAAAACGTAATCGTCTTTAGAATAAAATCAAATACAATATTAAGTTAAGAAACTTACTGTTGTTGTCCGAGAAGGTATTTACTTATTTTTGCGATATTTCGATTTAACGGTTAACTTTTAGTTATATCTAAGAAAATTATATTAATTCACATTTATTTGTACCTATAGTTCATTGGCGTTTCTACCTACCCTAGGTTCTTAAGCTACTACCACTATTATCACATCACTTATTAATTCATATTGTGTTTTTACAAATCACAATAGACTTCCACAAAATATAAAAAGTGCAAACAGCCTGGTAATATTTAAATTAAGACTAAAAGACCATCTCTTGAGTGATCCCAGTTCTCTACGTAAATGAAAGTCCACCTAAGTTCTACTTCGCTAGTTCATCCTTGAAGCTTCAATGACCCACGACGTGATAAATTGTATCTTTAGTATATAAGTTCTCATGTAAGTGACTATTGTCTGTTATGAGAATAAATGTTTTTAAACCTAACACAAAGCTATTTATAAAAAAAACACAAACGGCGACGTCTCTTCTAAAAATTGTCAATGGGAACTATCCATTGTATTTTTTCTACATACAATATGTTGTTTGTTGTGAAAAACTAATAACATTATTGTGAACGACACAGACTTAACAGATTTAATTCTAATTTTAAAAATTGTTTAAAATCGTTGAGCTCTTGTCCGTTATCATGGCCACGGGACCTAAGAAACAGATTGTATAATCAACGTTTGTACCTTGAGGTATTTCCTAAAAAAATAATTTTAATTTCGTCATAAGCGTTTTCATAGAACGGGTAAAGGTTATATGTAGAAGAATATATTGTCATAAAAAAACATTTTTTTTGTATAGTAATACAGTGTAACTACATCTTAGCTCGTGATCAGAAATGATCTAAGTCCAACCAATCGAAGCTAAGAAAAGATTTTTACTCTTTAGTCATTTTCTTATTTTGTTAAGACTGTGCGTGACAAAGCTCTAACTATTCCATGTTCCGGCTCGTTTACTTAGCATTTGATCTCGTTTCGCAAACGGAATGAGGGCAGAAAACAAAAAGCGGAATATTTCCGTAATGAACTCTATTAATAACAAACATGACGCTTTATCTATAGAGCATATCTTTAAATTGCTGTTGATCGGATAGATCGCTTAAACGTTGATTTATTTTAAACAAGTGGCTTTCTAATTGTGCTAATTTGAATCGTGTTCTGTTCTATTAATCGCCTTGATGGTTTGCGCATTGTTGGCCGGCTGTAATTTAAGACGAAGTGAACCACTATAATTAATCATTTTATTATGTTCAATACCAACTTCATTTCTGAATAAAATAATAAAATGTAACAGAATTGGCTTTTTTTTATAGAACAGAGGGCAAACGGGGAGGAGGCTCACCTAATATTACGTGATATCGCCTCCCATGGACACTCTTAATGCCAGAGGGCTCGCAAGTGCGTTGGCGGCCGTTTAATAATTGGTACGCTCTTTTCTTAAAGTTGTAGAACGACGGACGTCGAGGTGACAATGGCCATGTTCGTGAGAACGAGGCGCATTACGTGCTCATCGCCAATTTTACATGAATTTTTTTCTTATGTTTTGATTTCCGCCCTAACACGGGAATTGAACCAAAGAACTTATAATCTGAAGTTAACCAATTTAACCACATTGCCTCTACAATACGGCAAGGTGTTTGTGAAGGCCTCTTATTAAATTAGTGTAATAATTTAGCAAAAATTCCTTCGCTCGTAACCGTCCTAATGATAAACATTAATCTTGAATGATGTCATTAACTTTGCCGTACCCAGGTACACTCAGAGAAATGTTTTTACCTAACCAAATATACATATAATTCTAGAATGTTTCTGTATATGTAGGCAATTAATCTTCCAAAAAATACATAACCTAATTTATTTATTACTTTGGTGTATTTGTATCCGGCAGGGAGCAAAAGAGCAGTTGGGTCATTCAAAATGAGGTGAGAAGACACTCTACTTGTATCAGAACAATATGATTCGCCTATATCACCAATCATTTTGAATAAGGCGATCTAAAAGATAATTCGTAAAGTAGATTATTTTTATTCATAAAAAATATGCTATGAGTTATGATTTATGTAACACACATAATCCGAATTAACAAGACGGCTTTAACGCATTCAAGATAAAAATAACCTTCTTTTTGAATTTCGCTGATGAATGAAGAATGTTTTTATACAATTATTTTTGAGTGCGTGTGTATTAATACTAAGATTATAAGGCTAAAGAGTTTGTTTTAACGGGCTTATCTCTATAACTACTGGTTCAAATTAAAAAATTTTTTTGGCTTGGTTAATCCATTTATGAAGCAAAGCCAAAAGTTAAAAAATCCACCATCACTTTACGTTTAAGTAAACCCGGATCCACTATATGGATGGTGTGAACTTTATAATAAATGAACTTAAATAATATAATTTTACAGAACTGGACGTTTGGCTACAATCCCAGCTGATGTTAAGTTAGATGTGACCTAATGGAGGGCGTCTGTCCAGGAGATGCCTATTGAACAGCGAATAGTTAAGCTTTTCATAAGTTTATCACGATTTTCAACACCACGCATCTGTTAACTATCTCCAACTTAAAAAACTCGAATTGTTATTTTTAACGATAACTTTGCTCACCGGAAGCGTAATGTTTATCTACACAAATAGAACATTGACTCATGACTGTAACACTTAACAATACTACGTAAATTATGATCAACTATAAATTTTGTTTAATGTCGTCCATTCTATTGTCTTAGTTTGCGATTGACGCTCGTAAAATCCGTTACTCCTCTGATAAATTGTTTAAGTTTCTGCTCACGGCCTTTTTTATTTCTTACATATTGTAACGTAAAGCGATAGTGAATTGTTTCCACGCGGTTTGTGTTGGAAGTTTACATTAATTATTAATACACATTATAGAAGCTCATTTTACACTAAAATAGCACGAACGCGGTCGCGAATAAATCTAATGTACGCATACGCATAGTAACAATAATAATTAATGATCCCAAAATACGCACGTTTATTTATAAAGCAATTATAGGACGCAGCTTCGTACCGCGGTGCTGCAACATTTATTTTCCACTTAATTCAGCCCTTGTTCCTGTAGAATTATTTAAATCATTAGAATATAATATTGTTATGTTGATACGCCTTTACGTAAATGTTAGATATACACTTAAAGGCGCGAGATTAGGCTTCTTATTATATGTATATCGTTTGTCAATAATTAAAGATATCTGTAGGTAAATGAAATAATTTCAAGACGTCCCAAAAATCTCACAACATTTTTACTTTTTATTTGATACTGTAATACTGAAATAATAATGAACATTCGTAATTAATGAGTAGTAGTAGTTTTCACAAAACAATATTTAATAATGATATAAATATTATCACTATATAGTGATTAACATATGGACTTTAAAAAAATAATATGTATCACCCAAATTGTTGGATAAGTATCACCATAGTACATGAGTAGAAATTATAATTAAGTTGATATACATATATAACTTTTAAAAAAGGTAAACGATAATTATATTTGGTAGTTCGCAGTTTAATAATAAGTTAAAAATAACCGAGAAATGCTAAATATACTGCATTATTTACTCGGTGTTTTATGCATTAGAATTCTTAATTGTGTTTTGTCCTGAATTTTTAACCCAATTCAACATGAACAAAGAGGTTTTTCGGTCAAGTATAGGTAGATAAAAACTTATAACACACTACGACTCTTCTACATACAGTTTAGACATAAATCAAAATATTTAACCTTCCTTCTAAGTTCGTTGCAAAGTTATATTGCCGTTATAACTTTATAATGAGTTGATTATAAGTACAAGTTTAATTTAGACAAGTAACTTTACTCGTTAATCTGTACATAAATCACACTTACATTACCTATACAAGCATAACTTTTGTTCTAAGATGTTTATTCCTTAAATACACTTTTATGTGTGTGCAACTTAATATATTAGAAGTAAAAGACCTAGGGGTTCATTTAGACGTGGAATTAAATTTTCGGGATATAATAAAAATAATTTGTAGAAAAGTTTATAGGAATTAAGGGTTTATTTTGCGTATGGCCAAAGGTTTTCCAAATATAATCGATAATGGCATTGTATAATGCACATGTTAGGAGCCACTCGGAATGTAACTCTGTGATTTGGGCCCCGCAGGAAAATTGTGCGTGTACTAGGTGTACACACGTAAGAAGTGAAACTTCTTTATGATCTTATTTTTCGAAAAATGATCTACTATATGCAACTTTACAGAAATTCGTTAAATTAGATAAAGTTTAACAAAAGGCTTTTATTATCATAGACATGAATACAAATATTTCATTTTACCTTATTACTACGAAGATTATTATAGAATTTCATTAATTGTAATAGAATTATTACTATCATTGAAAAACGTAACGATTTGCTACAAAATTTCTCCCATACGTCGATAAAGAAGTTTCATTCCAACGCCGATAAAGAAGTTTGACTTCAAAAAGCAACATGGCGCGTAACCGAAAAATGTGACGCGTAACGAAAAAATGTTACACTAAATTTTTTTCCAACCTCGATAAAGAAGTTTCACTTCAAAAATATTCTCTAATGGTGGAGCGAGATACAATTAGATGAGTTTGTATGGAGTGTACCCTTTTTACCGAGTAATGTATCCAACTTTGTTTGTCTTGGGTATGGGATATAACAAGTTAGAGGTAAGGAGGGACTATCACATTATATTTTTTTTAGGTCCTTAGAGGTGAAATATATAATGCGGAAATGTTGGAGAGACTTGGGCTGCGTGTGCCAAAAACCCACACTCGGCGTGGTAAACGGTCGCAATTGCTGGCAGAAGAGATAGATGAGCGTGTCTTGCGCACCCTAAACACTATTGCTTGTGAGACGGATATATTTAGTTGCACACCGGCTGAATTCCCAAGAATTGCATTATTTATAATTAGTTATAAAAAGGTTTAGATTTTAAGTTTTTACTTGTGTATGTTTATATTATGTTTTTAGTTTAGTTTTCTATTGTATTAGTATTAAGTTACTGTAGAAATAGGAAAATAAATTTGACATTATTTTAATGAAGCACCAGCAGAAGTGATTACTTCCATATCAATGAATCATATTTATGCAATGGATTAAACATTAAACATGGAGATAATTTAGAAAAAAACATTTTTAAATTAAAATTACGTCAAGCAGTTAAAAGTAATGTTTATTAATGTAAAGTTAAATGATGTATTGAATAAGATTACTTAGAATTTCCTAAACAAAGTATGAACAGCGAAGTGTAATGGGTGCAAAATATATAAGTTTATGACGGTTCGCGTTTCTTAGAAAGCTCATACGAGTTTCACGAACTAATAGCTATTTCGAAGCAGGTATTTCTTTGTGGTGAAAATAGACCGGGCCTGCAGGAATAGCACAGGATATTGCTAAGAACTATGAACACACATGAAAGTACTAGGGTTCAACGTATTACCTGAATTTTTGTTGAAACTCGTACTTTTACTTCCGTTCGTAATTGTATATTTTATTTAAATGGACCGTGATTTATTTACAACTATAAATATTTGTCAATAAATCCGAAAAAAAGGTCCCAAAGTCAAATTCCACCCATAATAATCTCACCATAACTTATAAACATCAGAGACCTGATTTCGTGTCAATGTCATCATCATTCGTGACATCTGTCAACCTTCGAACTTTTCTTTGAGTCGCAATATTAAATATTTATCACACCTCTTCAAATATAATAAGACAGGCACAATACGAATTTTATATGTGGCCTCTCTGCGGCTTCAATTTTCCTTTTATTAAACCTACATAATATCATAATGTACATACAATCCCATGCAGATAAGGAAGTGTAATGAGTATTCCTTTGAAACGGCACCGCTAACTCCATTTTGTAATAGAAGGCGAACTCAGACGGTAAACTTGTATATGTTATCACAGAACCTATAAAAAATTTGCTATTATTATTTTGGAAGAAAATAATTTCACTATTACAATTATTACGACAATCTCAGGAGTATCTTGAGAGCGTCTTGCATTAATTTATTTCTTAACAAGTTTTAAAATATTCCATGTACGAGAAAAGAAGCTTATTTCAAATATTTTAAACGTCGTAGAAACACCGTAGAATAAGATTGAAACTGCAAGAATTTGTAAGCGCAATCAATAACATTCTTAGAAACATTCCGATGCGCAGCGGCGTTCGATTGCTTCGGTGCCACCCAGGGAAGACGCGTTGTTATCTATGCACTAAGGCATTTCCTCATTTCGCTCACTTCTCGCTGACCCACTCAATGCTTTACGTAATGTACAAATTATAGTATTTACCTTTTCAATCTATATTCGACCGTGGTATTAAAGTAGCAATGTGTTAGCGGTAAACAAACGCGAAAAGCCTGTACACAAATTCCATCCTACTTTCAATAGAATCTCTCATTTAGTGAGATTCGCAGAGCTATGAATTTCATTGAAAACCCAATATCTGATATTAGCCCGCTTTACCATTAATACGATGCTTTGAATATGGACAGAAAATATCAATAAATTGTATCGATTTGTTATGTATTTGGTAAGGTAAGTAAATAAGTAATGTTATCTGTTACATAGTTCAATGTGACAGTTTTTTTCTATAGAATATAAAATATTCTTATCCGAATAACTCTTCTTTCTACAACTATATTTTTGTTTATGAATGATGTAAATTTAAATGTACAAAAGCAAAATCGTCGCGATGTTAACCAACAATTAAAGTACAAAACCATTTCGATTGAAAACAAGAAAGACTTGAAAACCCAGATGTTGGTGTCAAAGCAAGTGATTTAAAATTCCGCTGTGATTAAAGCGATGACAACGCTAAGAGCAAAGAATAACAACGATTAAATCGTATTCGAGCGTCGCTTTCAAACCACTACCGACAATTTATGACTAAACAAATGTTTTAAGCACTTCAGCCCCCAGTGCCTGACAGCGTGAGACTGACACTTTCAACACCAGTAAAACATAATGAATACGGATAGATACATGTTCATACATATTAATGAAAGCAAAACACTCATTTAGGGGAAACAAAAATGTATTGTGCTTTTTAAGCACATGATATATATATATATATCTGTAGGTATATTTTTAATGTTTTGGCTTTTCTGTATTAACTTCACGTGACATATGAAACGAAATTTGTGCCTGACACGCGAAATAGATTTCAGATCTTACACATTACAATTACGCACAAATAACTTAAAACAGTTGTGCAAATTCCCAGTTGAAACTCAGGATCCTAAGCTACAACACGTACACTATTACTGGGCGCATCCCCGGGTAATAACGTATATACTAACTTACTGCTGACGTAATGATTAGCCAAATTCATTGATGCGGTCTTAATACATATCACATTTATACAGTCATAAAATCAGATTGCGGCATTTTTATCAAAGAGCTGCAGGACTGTGCGGCCACACAGTAACTCGTTAACCAATACGGCCTCCAGAGTAAACATGACTGGCCGAAACCTGCAGCTGAAGCAAAGGCTTTGTCAAACATATACGAGTACGTCTACCATTATATTTCATGTTTATCGCTTAGTACAATAGGAAGTACACACTTACTTGAAGCAATAATAAAATATTGAATTTTATATAACATTATTGTTTGTTAGAGAAAATATAAAATCGACCGTATATTATATATTAAAGCCATTGCCATTAATATATAATCAAAAGTATTAAAAACGATTGTGCTTCATCATATTTGAAATTGTTATGATTTGTACATACATTAATATTTACTGATTAACGAACTGAATTACAAGCCTGCACTAGAGTAATATAGAGTCGAATCAAATGTTAAAATTAACAGAATCACGGAAGTGGAAGTGCAAATAATAAAACACAGATACCCCATCGTCGATTACACTAATTAATATTTTATTACAGTACAGTAGTAATACCGGTCTTTGTCACTAATTCCTGCATCTGTTTGATTGATAATGTCTTCATAGGTGGGTTGGTGCCTAACATTTTACTGATTGTCAGCGGGTTGTTTTCCTTGAGTAGTGTTAACTGCGCAATACGTGTTAGCAACCTTAGAGTTAAAATTGTACGCTTCGCTACTATGCTAACCTACTGTATATCGCACTACACGCGAGGCTTTGCTGCATAAAGTGTGAATGGTATAATGATGTAATGATGCACCGTGCACCGACGGGAGTTGATTATAACGCATGACTACTCAAACGATCACTAATACGTGCTAGGGCCATTCATTAACCGCTTTGTGTTTGCCGCAAATACACATTTGCTCTCCAATTTTAAGGCTTTTACTGATTTTCTTCATAGTTGTCAAAATTTCATTTCTAAGCTTCAGATATCACTGATTTCATTTGAATTAATTTAGTTTGATAATTTAAAGTGCAAGCTATTATTATATAACCGATTACAATCATTTTAATGACGCCCGAGTGAAATATAATAATTCAAATGTATTCAATTCAGCAATCATAGCGGCACGCCTCTCGAAATTGCTTCGTTAAGCAACATTGAAGCGCCGAATTCATTCCGTATAACGTAGGTGACAAAAACAATAGACAGAATTTAATTTCCTGCTGAGAGAATTATCATTTTTATCCCTCGGATATTGTGCTCCAAGAGCTGGATTTTAAACATTTTACATTAAAATGTGAAAGAAATTGATTTAAAACCTAATATTATTTAGCAATAACGAAATGACGATGCGAATAGAAGAAACGTCATAATACATGTCATATTCACTTTTAATAAACATCTAAATAAACGGTAGTAATATTTTATTAATAATTCTATAGTTTGTGTCCATTTTGTTCCTTCTTTTCTGCTTTGGTTGAGTTTATAATACTCACAAATTTTCATAGAATTTTTAATATCATTGTTTGCCAGCTCTCGGTCTATCGATGGAATGCAATTTTTATTCCAGTTTTAATGTAAGATTCGTTTAGAGTTGAAAGGGCCGGTTTTTAATCTGGAGCCTATTTCCTTATTGCATTATGGCGGTTTTTATTAAATTTTATCGGTTCTTTTAAACGAATTTTTTAAAAGATGACTGTTACTGACTCCCGCATTGAAATTCTGACAGTGTTGTGATATTAATGGAAAATACAAACGGCTTTTATCATTTAGAGTGTTTATTTTTGTTGGGTATATAACTTACAGCGTTCAACCTATTTAAAAAAAATGTGAAATAGCGACTCTCGAGTCTTTTGTAGTATCGAATTCCGAACTGATTTGTATCAGTTCGAACATTTAAAAAGGTTTTCTTTTTATTTACCACGTTTTTAATACATACATTTTCAATATATATATTTTCAATACACCAACTTATAAATTACGAAGGTAAGTAGACAGCATTAGGTATTAGGTGCCCAGAAAAACTTAAATAAAAAATGTGAGGAGACATAAGAAGGTAGAGTAGAGTGAAGTGACCTCTGAGAGTGCTCACCCGAGGATTTATCGTCCGACTGTAATGAGACGTCTACCATCGAGTCACAATATTATCGTTAAATTCAAATATTCATTCACTGTCTACGTGGCAACACGATAGAAAAATGGAATCACAGATATCGAGACGGCGAAACTGCTGCAATAACTAAATTATTCCTTCCAAATGTTGCTTCGGCCTTTTCGATAATTAAACAAATGAAACTATCGGGATTGAAACTAGATGTAAGGTGGGGTGTATAGGTTGGTACCTTCCGCGACCAGTGGGGAATTATCTAGAAAACATTAATAAAAAAATGGGGTGTACTTAGTAGGGTAAGAAGTTATACTTCTTTGGCTTTCTTTATTTTTTTTAAATATTAATTAATTAATAATAAATATTTAGCGTTAATAATTTAACAATATTTAATATTTAGTATATTATTCAATTATTAATTAATATTAATAATTAGTATTTTTATTATTTTATTATATTATTAATTCAATTTAATAACTAGGTATGTTTCATAACCTTTTAACTAAGTATCAATAGGTCTTTGTGAAAAAGCATTGCTAAATTTCTTTAAAAAAAAATAATTAGAAACGGGAAAAATAATTAAAATTAATTAAAGAAAAACTCCTTTATTTGTTTAAAAGGTACTACAAATGTCATTATGGTCATTCAAAATTTTGATAGCTGCTTAGTACGATATTCTATTTCTTTTTATTGTAGATTGTCTTATTCCCATCTCACTCGCGCAGCTGGGCCATACTGATAATTTTGTGTAGGTGGATGTAAATTTCACTCTCATAAATTTTTCATAACGCGCCTAAAGAAGTATAACTTCAAAAATAAAATAAAAATAATTCAAAGGTTAGATGAGGAAATAATAACGAGATGAGCGAAGAAAACATTTTGTTGATTTCCATGATCACCTGAATTTTTGACGTATGAAAAGAAGCGATAAAAAATCTTTATAAAGAGTAAGACTACACCGGAGAGAGCCAACCCATCTGTTATTGTTTACTGCTAATGTGCACTCTCCCGATTTATAAAATGATAAAATGTTAGTAAATTTTATATTTTTGGGCACCTAAATGTTATACGTTACTGCAGTATTTTGTTAATACTTCAAAGTCCTAAGTGCTGCCTTCATTTATATTTTAACGGGCGTCTCCGAGTCAATAAAGAACACATAAATAAGTCGATGTCGTAAAGTGATATTTACTGCTCGCGATGCGGTTAATTTTATAGTATATTACCGTAACCCATCTGTGGATTAGAATAGCTAATATTTAATTATCAAAAAGAGATTTTAATATGTAAAAAAATACGGCCGGCAGGCCTTCTACGAAACGTCGACGTAATGTTTACAGTATTTTTATTGTAATATCACGAAATTTTACCCACTTACATTGTTTAAGGATGATTTTAACCTAAATCAACTTAATTAATAAACATAAAAATTCAGTATTGACCTGGCTCAGCATTGGCAGTAGAGAGAATTACAAATACTTTAAGTTTTTAAACAAAACGAAAGAGAGTATCAAGAATTCCTTAGACTAAATTTTTTCTTTAACTCACTCATCACGATTTCAACCGTATTTTGATTGATTCTTCTCGACGAAATCTTAAAAAAAAAACATATAATTTTACTTCAATTATTAATAAACAAATTAACGGTATGGCGGCATAAATAGTATTTATAGATTTGGAGATTTGAAATGTAATTATTAATTACAAGTTCACTCATATGTAAACGCTGTAAATATCGGTGCAATGAAAGAAACAATGAACTTAAGACCACATAACTTTCCAAACTTTGAAACAAAAACAAATGAATCCCATTCTATACTTTTTAATTAAGGCTTAGAATACTTCAAAGAGCGTGTTTCACATAACTCTGCACATAAGCCCATTTATTGGCCTTACATGAAACTAGACCTTTTGAAAGAGATACATAAATAGAATATAACAAAATACACACAATTGTAAAATGTAAAGGTACCTTCAAACAAAGCGCGTTAGGCGGTTGGGTAATTTTAATGCGAAGATTAGTGAATTCGGGCGTACTTATTAAGTAGAGTTACTCTTGTCCAAATTGTGCTTAATACTTGAGATTGAATTTGAATAAAACCTTATTGTATCTTTGGAATTATAGTTGAATATGATGATTTGCTGTGGTCAAACAATTGAAACATTCATCAAAGGTTAATTACAACTCGTTCTTAACTTTTAATTACTGATAATACCTGCAAAGTAGTGATATAATAAATAAAAAACTTTCCACTAAAAATTACGTTTCAGTGGACATATTACCAAGACCTGGTATATGATAAATACTGTTAATATTTATTAAGCTATAAGAAGTTAAGACAGCGAGGATTAACATTGACAGTAATGACATTTTTAATTTATTCTTGAAATAAACAAAATGAGAAAATAAAGCTTATATAGAAAATTCCGGCGGTTTTATATAATTACGACAACTTGATTCGGTCACCTCAAATAAAATGATTCAATTACTTAACATTTCACCTTTGTAATTAATATTTTGAATGAAGGAACCGCTTATTTCGTCTGTGACTTTTTACGTCGAAACCTCACGGCTCCAGTAATTATTTGTTTAGTAATAAAGTAAAATAACTATACCATGAACTTTGTTTTAAGTTTATTAACTTAATATAAATAAGATGATTATGAAAATATTTCTTATCATTAAACGAGAAGGTTTTTGGTCGCCAAATGTTGACGAAAAAACAGCTTAGTTCGATTCGTCCAGGAAGTACCAAATTTCGACTCTTAAGGTCTAATAATACACCGCTAATGTGGCCGCGCAAACGGCGCACTCAATTATCCCGGTTGGCTGCACCCACCCTGCCGCCGGGAACGCCCTGTATCCTTTATTTTTATCCTACCATAATTGGATAAACATGATGTATTAATACTCCACTGACTCTAAATAAACCCTTTCCGGAATGCTTTATCATTTACAGTTCTACACAACAAATAGGAAACCATTTGTGTCCATTCCACGCATTAGAAAATAAAATCAATCGGTGACTGCGGTAAAAAGGCCTACGGGCTCTGCCCATATTTTAACCAATTAACTTTCGTCTGATCAACAAATATTGGGGGGGTGTCAATAATCTCCAAAAATTGCGTGACGTAATACTTGAACGTATAAGTATCGCGATACAAAATTGAATACCAAAACAAACACAGAGAACTTAACAATGTATTTTTAAATTTCTATTTATTCATTATTGTTACTATGAACGCACACACATGTGTGTGTTATATATATCTATCTACCCCGAAAAGGTATTGTAATGCTAAGTTGCAAAAGTTATTGTGATACCTAAACCAGACATCATATATAAAAATATCAGTACTACCTGTAATATCTATTTGAAAAACTAATTCTGCTAATTACTAAATTTAAATCTAAGCACTCAGCTATTAACCAAGTGTTAAAATAGCTACCATAATAGGACTAGACGTAGAAAGAAAAAAGGTCTGCTCGGCTCTCTTTTAATACATAAGTATACATCATATGAAATAGACGTCTTATTGTACTGGCCACTTTGATCTCAAATCCTCTTTTGTTAGGAATTCCGAATTCAATATTTTACAGCGTGCATTTCGAATACCATGATTTATTTCATTTTTCCGTTTTAATTTTTTTCTTTGCGTCACTCTATTTATGTTTGTGAGCAGTGTTGGCCTAGTGGCTTCAGCGTGCGACTCTCATACACCTGAGGTCGTAGGTTCGATCCCCGGTTGTGCACCAATGGACTTTCTTTCTATGTGCGCATTTAACATTTGCTCGAACATTGAAGGAAAACATCGTGAGGAAACCGATATGTCTTAGACCCAAAAAGTCGACGGCGTGTGTCAGGCACTGGAGGCTGATCACCTACTTGCCTATTAGATTTAAAAATGATGATGAAACAGATTCAGAAATCTGAGGTCAAGACCTAAGGGAGGTTGTAGCGCCACCGATTTTTGACGTGACAACGTCTTATAATTCGATGGAGCCGGCTGCACGCACGAAAAAACATGACGCATGCGGCGTTACCTCGCTCTGAGGCGTTCCATTTAAGGCTTGAAGTGCAAGCGAGAGCGCGGAATGAGCGACAAAGAGGCACAATCGGCCTCCCCGTTCGGCAGCGTTCGACATATTTATTGTATATAAAGTATATATCGTATTATATCGATTATATTGTAATCGATCAATTCAATTGTGATTTACATTCACCTCCTCCTCTATATCCATACAAAATATCTATCAAACAACTAAAATTAAAATTTTCTTTTGAAAAATGGAACCATTCCAGTATTTTCTTATGATGTTGTCACGTTCAACTATCGTCAGTAAACCGACTTTACAGACAACCGATATTTTTTTCTCTATTTATAAAATGGAAAACATGAAATATCGCGTTATTTACGAGTAGGAGTTCCACTATGGCACCACTGGTGCAGAAACGCCTCGAAGGATTAATGATGTGTATGGCGGCGGTGTCGCAAAAGGAAACACACACAATAAAAGAAATTAACCGCCAAAAAAATATTAATTTTTAGGCAAGCCCTAAAACTGATATGCTTTTACGGTATCAAACTATGGGGTAACAAAAGTAACGTTGAAACTATACAAATATTCCCGAATAAGGTACCTACTCCTAGACATAGAAAATTCCTGACTTGAAACGCCCGCTTTCTGTTCATTTACAGAAAGCGTCGATAAGGAAATTAAAACTTCTTCATCACGTGAATGTCAAACTCAAAAGAACCACACCTCTGGACCTAGTGTATTCTTACCAACTACATGTATGTGTAGTTCTAATTAAACTAGTGAACACTGTGAAAATTATTGCTAGGTTTATAAAACAGTTCTTTAAATGCACTAGTGGGTACACTTTAAATTAAAAAAAAATTGAATCCAACTATTTATAAGCTTGAATAGGCTAGTTACAGTAGAATTAAAAGTAAAAAGAACATCAGAAGTAAATGGCTGGCCATGCGTCGCGCTCAGAAATGGCTGCTACTTGCGGTGACAAGTCGTGCTAGAATATGTGTATGTTTACTATATTTATTAATTTCAACCAGTCACTTTACTCGTTTAGCGTTGACATCGAATATGTTAACGTTTTTTTCTCACTGTAAAGTAAATGCCATTCTCCCAAAAAAAAATCTGCCATACCTGCTGATGATAAGGGCTTGTTATTTTATTGTTGTGTGTGTGTGTGTTCAAGTGGAGTCCTACAATTACCATATAAACCAATAACTTGGCCATTTAAAAGGGTTTAGCCGAATTTTTTGCTAGTTCTTCTGACCCGCTCTACGCCCTCGATTTGAGAACAGGTAGTAACTGAAAATTTAGGCCCTTCTATTTTTATATCAATATTGCCGTTTATAAGTGTACACAGTTACCTATATATATATATTAATAAGTGCGTTAATTGAGTTATTTTTCATTTATGTAATACATAACTATTGTAATTATCTTTATATGTATGAATGTAAAATGGTAACTTCACAAGGACATTAGCATTAAATTGCCGAATAGCCAATCTTCAAATTTAATACAAGGATTGAAATATTGTTGATCGTGAGAAATCTCGCGAGCCAATGGCGGCGAGTTCCGGTGGTCACTTGTCAACGAGGCGTGAAATCCTGTAAGGTGCTTGTGGCGGCTCGAGTGCTTTCCCAATCTCCGGATATGCTTCTTTTGCACGAAACATGTGTAAAATTGGTTATAACGTTTTTACATTCGAAGGGTGAGATATTTTAAATTTTGATCATCTTATATTACCGTACGAATCTCAGAATATCAAGTAAAAATTCCCAATACCATATTTTATGATGCGTAACGTATATTTTATGATGCGTAAATCATAGGTGTAGGTTACATATGTATAATTAAATAAAACACGATACCGGAAACAGAGGACAATCGTTTATTTCCCCAGGGAAATAGCTCGTGTCAGTCCCCGACAGCACCGCTCCGGGCTCTACCATCAGTTAATTTGACCATAAAACATAAAATAATCACGGTTAATGAATGTGCGATTAATGAAATTCATTTCGTTTACTGTGCTGGGTCACGATTATTGCCATCTTGCTTTAATACTCTTTAACAAATTGATCACCATAAATATATATTTAATTACAGAGCAAACAATTTGTAATAAAGAACATTATTATACACATTTCTACTATTATGATGATTTTTTTTAATTTTTTGTATATCTACGAAACTTACTACGACCTTTTGTTTTTTATTATCATCAACGTAACCTATTGCTACGTCGTAGCACTCTACGGTCAGAAGGTTGTAAATGATTATGTGGCTCTACGCAAGAAATTTAAGTGAAAAATGTCTTTAGAGAGAATCCATTTCCATAAATATTATTATTTATTTAATTCTCATGTAAAATAACTAGAAATTTATATAAACATAATAAATACCTTATTTCTTTTTCTCAATTACGCTTACATTTCACGTGGAATTTTAAGTATATTTTCTTATGCTTATTTATGATATATAGTTAGTATTGTGTACATTTAATAAAATAAGTAGCAATGATTCCCATAAGTGTCTTAAGATACATACCTACGGTGTTTCCTGAAGTACACACACACCAGTAACACACTCACATCTCAGTAAAGACACGATACACTAGACCTATTCACCAGGTCACCTAGTCACACAGAACTGGTTTCCGATATACAAACGTTGCAGGAGACGCGCGCCTTGACGCGACACCGGCTCGGGACTGCCGGAGGTAAGTCCGGGGGACGTATTCTCTGCCCTCCCTCTCGCCTCTCCAAAGCTTCGATACTGTTTTAGGATGAACATCATACATAATTTTTCAATGAACTATGAACTGAATTCGCAATTAACCAAGTTTTAATGGAGTGTAAAACGTGTTCTGGAAATGTGTTAACTTCATTAAATGTAAAATAATACGCACCTTTGAAAACTGCTGTTTATGTAACGATAGGTATATATAGAAGTGATTATTGTTAGTTGTATGTTCCATTTGGCCAGATGGTAATAGTAATTTCGTATAGAAATAACAGAACCCTTTTTCCATTAGAACGTTATTACGAAGCAAAAACGAGGTAGCAAGCTAAAAAAGCCAGCACGTTCTTGTTTTATTAGGAAATTGAACATCAACTTGGAGTTCAGAGAAACTAGAACTTAAAGTGGATATAAAAATGAATAAGAGATGTAAAATTGTTGGAAGCCTGACGTCGCACTTCATTTGTGCCGTTTTACTTCATAACATGTTTTAATGTCGTTTTACCTCACCACAAGGCACAACTTACCTAGATCTCCGTAAACTTCATTGTGATAACATAACTTCGGCCAAATATCGAGACGTATCAATCGGGCTATTGTAAAAGGTAAAAAGCACATTATTCGTATCTAATTGTCGTTACATACTTAATATATTTTTATTTTTACCCTGTAGAAAATTCATTAAACTTTTCCAGATGTTTATAATAAAATAGTGAACATAGACTATACCAGCTTTGTAATATTAGACGAACTGTAAGTAGGTGTTCTAATTACATAGGTGCGTCGCACTTCTGTATCTGTACTGTACTGTACTTTGATAATTATCTTTATGGAGTGTCTATTGTCTTAATATGCGACTGAAAGGTTGGATGATAATTCTAATATTGTAAATGCAACAGAACCGTATTTGTTTACGCCGTTTCTACAGTAATATTTTTATACATTTTGATATTTATACTAATAGGAATTGTTTGAATTATCGTTAATAATGTTGAGTCATTTAAACAATTTCATTTGTTCCCAGGGATTGCGTTTTCTTACAAAGATATATATATTTGTGTAAGAAAACTATCTCTTACAAATGTTGTTACTATGATCAGTGTCGTCGTCAATCTTTCTCTGTAGAATTACTCAACTGATATATCTGTAATTATTATTGAAGTTAATTAATACCAAATCGTTAAAAAAAAGTCCTACTTCCCGCGACCCTTTGTCCTATTTTAATCAAATACCATACCCAATGTCTGCATATTTCTATACTTTGCTGTATAATGTCGAAAGTGATCTCTTTTGAAACATGATTTGAAATGAGCTGAACTTTGAATGTTATCTCCGATCACACCAGCGCTATATGCCTGATCGTTACATATACATTATTTATTATGTTTCATATGTGCGAGTAATGAGTATGCAGATACGACGTCACTCTCGTATTCATTAATCATATGAAATTTAACTTGAGTCGTTACTTGTTTTTAGCTGCCAAACTAATTAGAATTTGAAATAATTTACTTCTCTTTGATTTCACATACATTTATATTGGAACGGTTTGATCGAAGTTAAATTGATATCTTTGCGCCTTCTTAGAAGCGGCAATGTACTGCTAGTAGAACATCAAACTTTGGAGATTATGAAATTAAATATTGGTATAAGGATTAATAACGAATAGATTGTTTATTAAAGCAAACGGATATTTGATAAGCGGTTACGCAAAAAATTTCAATCGAAAATGTATTTACTTGACAGTCATTTAGACAATATTTTAAAAATACGAGACGTAGTGTTGTTGATTTGTTAATACATAATAATTTTAAAGCAAGTTCTAACAATGTTTTCACTGGTTTTTATTTATTTTTATAATAAATATCTCGGACTGCTCTCTTTCCAAACAAAAATTATATAACGTAAGTATATAACGGAAATCCAAGAAAATATAAGGCCCTGAAACAAATAAAATATGAAATCTCTATTTTACAATCGAGTGTCAAAGAAGATTCACACCCGAATAGGTTTGCGAATAAATCAAATACAAGTCAGATGATGCAGAATACTCTTGTTTGGCGTCAGGCGGTGGGACAGCGGGCAGCGGGGAGCAGAGCGGAGCGCACTAGTTCAAAAACTATGAAACACTGCCAAGGAGAAATGTTCAGAAGATATATGATCCGTGTTGTTTGAATTTTAAACGGATTCGATTTCATTTTTGTCAAATTTATTTTGTTTTGTGCAGAATTTTATACAGGATTATGTGGTACGCGGTACAATTCAAAGGAAGAGTTCGCTTAATGAGCCTTTTTTTAGAATTCACATAAAACCAACAGGCGTTTACTAACATTATACTTTTCTTATCAAAATAATATGAACAACAAATATTTTAATTAAGTATAAAAATGTCGATGGAACGGCAAGATCCCGCGAAGTTTTACTGAAAACGATTTTCATTTTATACGTTGTTGGAAACTTGAAAATTCTAAGACTTTACGTACACTTCACTGAGGATTTGGGAGATGTTTAATGTATAGTCACGTCAGGTTCTTTGCCAAAAAACAAGCATTATAAAGTCTGAGTATAAATAAAAGTGTCTACGTCCAACGTTTGTGCGCTGTATAAAATTCGTCAATATATTAAAACGTAAATAATTTTCACATATTAAATACAAAAGCATTAAAATACACTGAGTTATATTGGTAAGTCTTCAGCTTGACAATTAAGCGAAATAATCAATGTGAGGGATACTAAATACTACTTCTTTTTTTCAATTATTAGCGTATACAATACAAGCAACAATAATAGTGGAGCAGCCAGCCTCGAGTCTTAAATTATTCATTAAACTTGCGTGCCCTCTAATAATTGCATGGCACAAGTAATGATAGTTCATAAGGCATAACTATCCTTATAATTTATGGAAAAATAATTAGTACTTACGATTTATATATTTTTATATTCTATATGTCATATGGGAGCTATATTAAATTCACATGTTGTTATTATAAAAGGTAAAACTTTCTTTAAAAGGTTAACTAAAAACAATAAATGCTTCTAGCCCAAACGAATTAAATCTTGAATAAGCTAAACACGAGTAAATCTTTATATACCGAAGCCACATAAATAATCGTTTAGATTTCCTGTTACATGTAATATTGTTTCGTAATTATGTCCGCTAAGTGCGGACGTGGTCGAAACTTACGATGTTGTACTCAATGAAAACTTAAAGGCGCTCGTAAAACTTGCGGTTACTTTAAACTAGGTAACGACCAATGTTATACGTTACGTAATGGATGTAGTTGGGAGTTATTTTTATATTCTATTCATTGAAATAAATCTTTTTACGTGAATATAAATTATATGTATTTGAGGAAAATTAAAAAATAACACAACTGAAAAATCATATAATCGTTCATCATTGCAGCTAAATAAATAATACATACTTATTTAAATGACATAATTATAACATTATTCGAATGTATGTAATTTTTACTAAGCAAATTTCGTAATAGATTTTTTATTATAGTACTAGCAGACTCGGCCAAGCGTTGCAGTGGCTAAGTTTTTTGTTATATTACATAGTAGGAAACTATTGAAGGGTAGCGGTAGGAGAACACCAGTCATGGGGACCACCATGCTTTTTTTGTGGATATGCCATTAAATTATAGCCTATGTGAAACGTTGGTACTTCCAACACAGCGCCATCTGTTAGAATTGTATCAAATAATAAACAAATAATTTGCAATAAAATAATATTGCTGATATAAATTAAGATGTAAGCTACCCTATCTTTTAAGTTAGATCAAACTGCACACGGTGTGCTAATTTGATTGAAATCGGTTAAGTAGTTTAGGAGTCCATAGCGGACAAACAACGTGACGCGTAATTTATATATATTAAGATTATTAGTAATTATTATATGGCTATAAGGCTTTTTAAGGGAATAGCAAAAAGATTAGTCAACATCACAGGAGACCGAAGAGCTGGCAGCTACCTCGGACAAAGATTTAGTCTAGCTATTCAAAGGGGAACGCTGCCAGTATCTTCGGAACCTTGCCTAAAGGGACTCCTTTTAATAATATATTTTAGTTATTATATTTTAAGGATAGTTATTGTTTTTTTGTTATAGATTTGGTTTTTATATCTAATTGAATAAGTTAGGCTAAATGATAAAGTTAAATGATGTCCAAATACATAATATAATGAAAGATTTGTGTAATAGCGATGTTAAAATATAAAAGATCTGGCTGAAAGTAAGTCATCAATCGTCATCAATCACACGACAAAATTGAGAAGTAATTAAAACAAACTTGGCGGTTCAGATCAAAATGGCTATTTTCATTTCTCTTACAATTTATTGTAGTTAGAACGTTTAAATTGTATTTATATTATAACTGGATCAGTTTATTAAAGTGCTTTCAGTGGGGAACATTTTTTTTCCGTATTATTTCAATTGTGATTTCAAATCTTTTTACCGACTTATTAAGGAGATTGTAAGTTAGAGATATGGCCAATATCAATGTTTTTAATTGTTTAAATAGTAAAGTAAGGTTAATATAATGTTAATGATTCCTCTTTAATAGAATTATCTCATGCAAAGTCAACGGCAAGTTGGTCTTAGATTATAAAATTACAATTTTAAAATTCAGTCGAACATTGAATCTGAATTAAATCAGACTACGAAGCTCTCGTCAATTATTCAAACATGGCTTTATCAGTTAAGATAATAGTTAAACATAATGAATTAAGTAAGTTAATTAAAGTTAAGTTATGTTAATTAATTCGTTTAAGTTGAATGTATAAAACGGGAATATGTTGGTACATAGCTAATGCAGAAAACTGCAAGTAAATCCCCTGTAAACAGATCGTAGCATTAAATTCAAAGCAGGTGCATTCACGTTACTTTGTATGCAAACTTTTATTATTTTCCCAAGAGATTGTGTCATATACCTGCCTAGACCACAGGTTACTGCCAGCAGTTTCTACTTAATAGAACATTGTAGTATCGTCATGATTTAAAAATATTTATGTCACAGAATCAGTAAGTAACGTAGTATTTACGCGTGGTTCAACTAACGTTAATTAAGAGTTTATGAGCATGTTTTATACAGTAGCACTTACGATTTTTACTGTTGTGATTTTATTCTATGGTCACATGTATAATGTATATACAAACGGTTTATTAAATGCAGCAGAGATACATTCGAGTCGCCGCTGTCCGTCTTTGTACATGTTTAATAACTCCGTTCTATTTTTTATCTGGGACAAACTTTAATGTGTTTAAAGAAAACAATACCCGAAGTTTTAAATTGTATTTATCATTCTGAATATTCTTTTAAACTGAAACTGTACAACAAGGAAGTATTTGACACAATCAAATAGCATGTTATAAAAATTGCCCCCTCGTAATTAATATAACAGAGGTCTATCTAGTAGAGTAGATAAGTATCTTTTAATGTTAAAATGTCGACTTTTGAAATAAATACCATGCAACGTAGTAGTTGATGTTACGAACCAAAGCAAGTTCAAAGAGCTATCAAATAGTTTTGAGATGGAAATGTACAGTGAGTAGCTGACATAAAGAATATTCGCGAGTGCTTCAAGTTGCATATGAGTTGCTAAGACAAACCTACCTCCGCAGTCGCTTAAGTCACCTACAACTTTGATTATAATACTTCGAAAGAAATCCAAGAATTCTATTAAATATAGTTTCGTAAAGTTTATTTCAAGAATAAGATAAAATTAAAGATTTAAATATTCATTCTTAACTCTAGCTGCTGTTCAGTTGGAAAAAATCATCGAAACATTTTATGTCAAAAAAACATTTTCAAGAGGCGAAAATTTAAAATTACTTGGAATGCCTGCAATATCACAATTTCAGTCCAAAAATGGAGAATTCAGCGACAAGTGAAGTGTATGATTTATACCGATTTCTTTCGACTGTAATCCAATTATCACGGCTCGCCAGAAACATTCTTTTGCCATGAAATCCCCGGACAAAACTTTGTCTTCATTTCGGAATTAATTGCAGACTTAAGTTATTATTTTTCTTTCGCACTAAATCATCTTATGATAATCGCCACTAAGAGCTATAGCGTGACTTACTTTCGAAAGAAGATAAAATTCATAGTTATTTATTTCAATTTGTTTACTATATAAACGAAAGATTTATTTATTTATTACAGAAATACATACCTACATTATCCTTACAGACCAATACCATAATGTCGAGAAAAATGAAATATAATATGTATTAAACACATAAGAATTAGGATCTATTTTTAAAATCTTGTCCTCTTATTTGCATAAAAAACAAATGTTCTCTAACATTATTCTAGTATGAATATTTTTATGCGTTATAATATATTATATCTATTGTGCTGTATCGTATTGGGGTTACTGACCTCCGATTTCCGAATAATACATGTAAATATTTAATAACATCATGAAATGGTCGATCAAAGAGCGTGAGATGTTGCTTTCAGAGTTGTTTAGTAAACGATTATTTGATGTTGTCTTTGGGCTGTCTCCAACTGGATACCTTAATAAGACTGACGTTAACTATTTGTAGACCAAAACCTTTTAAGCTAAAGTCTCATACTTATTCTTATAGGTAGGTCTCAGTTATGAGAAGTTCAATCAAATTGATTGTAAGAATATAATAAGTTTGACTATTGAAATTATTGATTATTCTGTACTAGATTTGTATAGAGGAAATTTACTACAAGCAAGGTACATCTATGCAACCGAAGACCTGAATGAAAGTTGTCTACATATAAAACAAACGAAAGATAAGTAAACCGGCAGCGCTTACAACATAACAGACTGTTTCGGAAGAGTTGGTAGGCGTCCAAGCCTATTTGTTAGAGTTAAGCCGGCCACAATGAGACGTGAAGAGATGTTAGTGCATTCATTCAGACCTCTTGGAACAACTAATTAAATTCTTGTTTCATAAACTTGCCATTTAAACAGTTTATTGCTGTACTTATATCATTTCACAGTTTATTATCTTCCATTTAAATACATATTCTTGAGGCTACACTGAAACGGCTTCACTTATAATATTGTAAGGGTAAATAACGGTTAATACGCCTACACACATATCTCTTAATTCATTACTCAATTTACTTAATTTTTGTTCTATGCTGTGATTGAAGTACGAGAGATTAGTTTGAACACATCTTTTGAAGTTATACTTCTTTTGGCGCGTTAGGGAAACATGACGAGAGTAAATTTTTACGATGCGCGCGTCACAAAAACCGACACCTTGAAGTTAGCGATAGTCAACATTTTAGTTTTTTCTATTGTTAGTGTCGTTTTTTCTTCAAACGTAGAATAAGGCGAAAGATAAAAAAATGTAAAAGATTTTTATCTTGTTACGCCAAAGAAGTATAACTTCTAACGCGTGTACATAAGCACACACAGGTTTTTTTTATAAATCTGCTGAACTAATATTTTTTCCGTTGCGGAAATATTAATGTTACGCAACTTACCTAACCGTGTAACAACTATCATAATTATCAGTGACCAAGGTCCGTGTTAATTAGCCCTTACAAAGAAACCAAGGATGATGTAACACATGACTTTGGCCATCAACGCGATCATCATAATGGAATAATAAGGTATTATAAAGAGATCCCTTAGCACATTTTGCGCCAACCTTTTGTCCAGTAATGAAGGCAGCCGGCAGCGATAAAACTGTTTTATTTCAGGCGACGACATTAACGTAATTAGAGATCGCAATAAATTCCTTCCGATTGTTTTCGTTTATCTGAATCTTTTGCTGTGATTTAGAGAATTTACTTCCGTTCTAATACGGTTTTCCATTATTTAGGAAAATTAATGTCTGCGAGACTTTAAAATTTATCGGACCAATAAAAACAAATACAAAAATCGGTCTAAAAATAATTGTATTTTTAGAGATTTAGTATTGGCACTTATGCCAAAATACATAACTTCTAAAGCGAAAATAGCAAATGTAGCAGTTGTATCAAGAGTCGGGACTCAAGAAGTTAGTAAAAGAAAAACACAGTGTTTATTTAGAACTTTATGAAATTTATTAATTAAGAAACTTGCTTCAAACGGAAAACTGCAGTGAAAACAAACGACACGAGTCATATTGCTTCTTGATTTCTTAGAAAATAATAAGATTTTTTTCTAATTAAAATTAAACTCGTCTTAAAGAGATTAACGTGAGATGGGACGTGAATAATTTAGTCTGAATGGCGCAAATAGAAAAAATAAGTTCTAATTTTATATTAAAGAAGCAAATGAGATTTTCTTGTATTAAGCCTAAGCTCTTTCACATTTTTTAAATTTAAATGTAATAATGTGAAACACGTTTAATTTTTCTATTTTGGAAAAATATTATGACAAACAATATTTCACTAAAGACAATTTTTTTACAATATCCGCGCAATATTTATTGTTAATGTTCCGTTTTTACAACTTTAACTTGTTATTATTGTTAAATAAACTAACGCGAGTCTTCTAGCAGTATGAGTATCCATGGGCGGCAATATTTGGCGACATGTGGCATCAGCTGAACCTCTTGCTCGTTAATAACAGAAATATTTCACTGATTGTTATCTGATATAGTAAATTACTTTTACGGTGAGATATAAGAAAGAAAGAAAGATAAACTATTTGTTTAAAGCACAATAATAATATTTTTTCAATAAGGTTCCCATAATACGAAGCCTCGTAAACTTTAATTAGGAAAAGTACATCACTCCTTACAAAATAATAGCAAAACCTACGCCTTAACAAAGCGACTGTAATTAACAGAAGTAAAAAGAAATTAAGGCGGGCGCGGTGTTTATACCTATAGGAACGGACGATTTAACAGCCCACTCCATTGCTGCATTTGCCTTAATAGAATGTAACAATAGTGTATTTAAATTATTGGAAGTTTTTTATAGAATTTCTTAACTATAGACGCACCAATTTCGAGTCATACATACGTCATACATGCACAAATCCAGTTTTTTCCTATTCTGACGTTGCAAGTTGACTAACAGCAACTTGTTGATAACACCAGTTTTGCTATCTTTTTACCGTTTTAAAGAATAGTTTCAGCAGATACATCTTTAAAATATTCTGTTATTCTGCTATCGCTATTTTCCTTTTAAATTTTTATAGATTGTACCAATACCTCTAGTTCATGCTTATAATAAACTGGCAGATTTCTCAGTTTTTAACGATTCAATGCAACATTTAATTTATTTTCTGTATTGTAAGTGGTAAAAGATATTATCGCTTGGGCGGTCGCGCTTAAGCGAGGGCGGGCGGCGATAAGAGTGTAGCTGTAAACGCCTCACAACTGATCGCTGATAGGAGAGATAGCTAGCATTGATTTACGGTTAGCCCGCAATATAACTCGACGAAAAAGCAGGGAAATAGATGTAAGTTTAACAGTTTTACAAGCGAATTTAGTATGTAAGTGGAACGCGATGAATTTCAACGAGCAAGAGTTGTATAAATATATTTGAGTCAGTTTACAACCAACGAGAGAGCGAAATAATAAATACAACTTTATTTTTGGCGTACCAATAGCTTCCAATCACAAACTTTATTGTGAATAGGATTCTACTTTTGACTGTGTATATTAAAATATAAAGTAAAAAATCTAATGAGTACACATTGATACAAAAACTCAATCAATGGTATTTTATACGTTTGAATAACATAATAAAAAAGATGTAGTCTACCGTTATGTACATTACAGATTTGATATTTTTAGGTTACGTATGATGGAATGTTTGTGAAAATCGTGTGTACAAAGCTTCAAATATAGGAATCGTTCACAATAGCTATCGAACACTCAGTGGGGCTATTAATAAAAACGCGGGAATGAAAGACGATAAAACACAATGTGCGTCAAATATTTCAACTACAACACACCTTGCCTCGGGGACGAAGGCTAGGAGTTGATCTATTGTCAATAATAATGATCAAAATAATTGGATCGGATTTAAGGATTTATGAGATGAACTCTCAAAAGAAAATATAGACGATTAGATTATCAGAATGAATGTAAAAATCTTTGTCCGCATTCTTTCTTGTCTGTTAACTCACTAATTGATGCTCACAAACAGACATAAAGAACATAATTCATAATTTATTTTAAAGTTTGTTGTATAATATAATGTTGATTAGCTTCGTGGCCTAGTTTAAAGTAGGCGAAGGCAAATATCGATATCGCCTACAAATATTTACCTACTTATCATTCGATTTCATTAAAATAAAGCTGATATACTTACATTATAGTTCTTAAAATATAACACATTCTGTTTCAATAATGTTACAGTAATAATTACTTATCTTCCCTTTTAATATAATAAATATAATCAAACATTATTTATTGGCTTTCGAAAAGATCTGGCTACAATTTATGGCAGGTATGCCAGCAGTCATAAAGTCAATGGCCTACTCAAAAAACTGAGTACAAGAATATTATAAAAATGGCATCTCTGCGTCTACAATGTGTTCTGAGGTGGAAAATATGTAATACATGACACGATAGCGAATAGGTTTTTTGTAAGAGGAATATTATCTTTGTAAATATATTTGCATACTAGTGTTTTGCTTTTTTCCATACATTTGGATATGACACGAATATTTTTATTGTGCAAATCTTTAATAAATTAGGAATCATATTTATTCAGCGACTATATAGTTGTTTTTGAATCCAGCTTATAATATTTGTTTTCACAGTTTCCTTATTATGATTATAGTATGGGAGTTGTATGTTTCATTCACAATCAAAATGATGGCGCACAGCTCAGCTGATGCACTTTAGATCTTTCTCGTTTCGATTCATAATCAGACAATGACGAATCCTATCCAGCGTATTAAGTTATTTGTTCAATAAAGGAAATAGATTCTAGTTATCTTCAATTAACTATAGATAATAATAATTCAACAAAATATACAGAAATGTTTCCCACGTTTCATTGTGGGCTTCCGGGACGCTTCAAACGACGTTTTTGTTTTTGATATCTACATAAAGTTGAATCATTAAACAAACAACTACGAGATTAACACCTGCATTACAACCAAAATTAAAGGAAAAACTAATTAATCTAAAGCAGATCCTGGGTATTATTTTGTAGTTTGAGGAGTTGTAAATTGTAATCACACTCTTACATAATATTCACACCTTCGTGTTAAAGAATTTGAAAGTGGAAAAGCAAAAACACCACTTCGAAATTATCTATAAAAAAATTAAATAATTACTGCAGATACAGTGTATGAAGTTTAATTTGAGGTCATAAATGTTTAATAACCTTTGTGATCCTTCCATTAACATTTTTATTGAAATATCACCGATCCTGCAAATAAAGTTTACGACTGGGAATACACCCCGAGTAATTAAATGCATAACAAGTACAATAATGGCGTGTCAGTCAACATTGTAGGAGTTGAATGTCGCTCCCACAAAGTTACTCGCAATCTGCTCCACGTTACTCAAACTTTAAGATCGTGATTCGTGCTTGTTGACTTTCGCGAAACACGCTGTATATGACACTGATATCTGCACTAGGATCGTAGAAATACAGTTTGTTAAAGGATATTACTGACATTTTGAATTGTCTATATACAGGATAATTATCGTAAATAAACTGTATCAAAAATTTAACCATAGTATTGAATTGGTTTTTGCTTTGCACTTTAAGAGTATTTTGAAAACTAAAATATTTCCCAAAGATTTACAACTATTAAATGAGAACAAAAATATTTTTTTGTTTATTTTAACATGAGTTTGCTAAAGAGATCTTGATTAGTACGAGTTACGAATTGTACTGTTATGAACTTCTATCAAGCATTTTAATTTTAAATAGCATGTATTGATATAGTTAACACAATGTACATTTATATAACCTAAATTTACATTAACGACCACTTCTCAAATCAATACGCCCTTGCGTGGAACCGTTGGGAGTTCTTCTCAACTGCATACTTCTTTTTATGCGTTGCCACGGTAATCACGGTCTGTCTGTTATATGACGTATGGCTTATGTATGTATGTATTTGCGTACGTGTAAATTGTTGAATAAATTAGCTATTCATGATCCAATTACAAAACAATTAACGACAAAAAAGAAAGAAGTAAATGTTAAAAAGTTATATTGAATGTCAGCTAAACTAAGTGATATAGTTATGCATATACAGTGGTTGTCATATAATTAGAAACAATTCTTATGAATAAAGACAGTATAAGTTAAAGTAAAAAAATATACACATTCAATAATTAATAATCATGCAATAATATAGCACTGTACTCAAATAAATAATCCACTCATTAATTGCATAAAATATAAAACATATCTTAATTATAATTACAAAATTAGTCTTACACATGTAGGAGTTTATTTTCTGTTACTGGCCGCTTGGATGCCTAATTAGAAACATTTTTAAAAAGCATCCATAGCTCGTTCTTTTTTTGAAATTGGAGAATGACATTTCTTTCTTGGCTTTTTCTATTATTTTGGCGGCAATTCAAAATTTAATCTGAATTTTATTTTGTTCAAAACGGGCAAAAATTAAAGTTGTGGCGCGTCAACCTCGTCCAGAGAAGATAATATAATCGTTCGTGTTGCTAAAAAAGACCCAAGTAAAGGCTCCAATCCGATTAAAAAGTTTTTTTGCCGAAGTTTTTTTGCCTGATGGCAAAAGTAAAAAATCATTTATTCATATAGGTAACACAATGTACACGTCTTATGAACGTTAAAAAAGAAATATACATTAAATGCTTCTAATTTTATATTTACTGCCAGTTCTCAAATCAAGGGCGTAGAACGGAAAAGAAGAACTGGCAACAAACTCTCCTGACAAATCACCTGAGAAACATCTCGTCAAGACTGATACGCCGATGTTTAGTGAAAACAAATTGTTTGGAAAAATCTCTCGAAAGGCACTTCTTACCAAGCAACAACAGAAACGATAATTATTCGCTAAAAAATCAGATGAAACAAAAGTAAATATGGTAAATTCCTATGGAAAGCGCTATGTTAGACGTCCTGTAAACAACTTTGTTAAAAAAGACTGGCCAGCAAATAGTCCGGATTTCAACCCAACATAAAATCTCTGGTATATTTTTAAAAAGAAAGTCTGAAACAAACGTTACAGCAGTCAAAACGAACTATATGAAGCATTTGTTGAAGCATGGAATTCAGTTCCCCTAGAAAAATTTATGAAATTGATTGAATCAATACCACGCCGTTGCAGTGCTGTTATTTAAAATAAGGGATACGCCACTAAATATTATTATAACTATTGGTAAGCTGTGGATAGTAGCTATTTCGTAAATAACAAAACTAATTACTAATACAAAAAAAAAAATATTTTAATACTGTTTTGTTGTTGTTTCTAATTAGTTGACCATTTTGTCCATACCTTTAACCTGATTTAAATGTTTGTCCATAATGTAATATTGAAATTGGACATTAATGTTGAAATGATAAATCATTGAACATATTGTTGTCCTATTTATTGTTTAATTTAAAAATAAAAACGATTGCGGTGAAGTATCTTACATAAGTATAATGTCTTGTATTGTTTCTATTTATACACCACTGTATATGAAAAGAAATGTAAATAGTATTGTCTTTGATTAACATAACTTTTATTCATTTAATAAAACACTATTTTGACCGGATTGAAGTAATGTATTATTATAAATTTACAACTATTTAACATAATTTTAAATTTATCAGACGTTTCGCGTGCTTTACAGCGTGCGTGGTCACGGTGACCACGCACGCTGTAAAGCAGCAATTATGTTAAATAGTTGTAAATTTATAATAATACATAACTTCAATCCGGTCAAAATAGTGTTTTATTAAAAGAAATGTAAAGTTATCCAAGTTGTTATCCAAACCTAAACTAATTTCCTTAAAAATATCGTTACATAAAGTAGGCACTAATATAACGTAATCTTACCTATAAAGTTGTATGATTAAAGGCAGCTATGATTTCCGACCGCGGAGGTATTTTCTTTGACATCCGGTGAGCAGTGGAAGCCTTTCAACTGAGATTAACTCAACGTAATCTTTAGGAAATACCCCGCAGACTAATAAAATGAGATGTTTGAATATTAACGTCTTCATTTTCTGCTAAAGACACCGGGGTAATGACTATCAAATGGCGTTAATTATGCTTTAGAAAATAATTTAGATATTTTTTAAAGGTACATAAACGAGACGCGATTGAAAACCTATATTCCAGATAATTTTATTCTGAGCTAAACTATATAGTAAATTTTAGTATATTTTATTATTTAGTAGTAAAATAAATTAAATAGGACACCAGAATACTAATGTTATCTATATTGCGTAAAAATCAAGGAACCGCACTGAAGTAGTTTTCAACTATATACCATAAATCTCGAAAGAATTCATTGTTAATTGTTTCTAGTTCATCACGATGTGCTACTTTATCCAAGTGCTTAATTGAAATCTTTTTTCATGATTATCTAAAGGACAACTGGGTGATTCGTCAATTTCAGATAATCTAGATCAAACGATCAGTCCGACCTTAAGTGAAAATTGGATTTCGGCATTTTTATTACAATTTCCTTTAGTAAGAGAATCATAAAGTTTAACAAACATACAGTAATAAATCGGCTTTGCACTGGCGTATTTTTGTTTTGGAATAAAAGCATGCATAGATAGCGTGTATAATGCAGGTAGAATAATTAAAGTGTGCAAGTAGAGATCGGGCCCGCATCGGCATAAATTGCGGAATTAGGTCGCCGATAACCCGTCCGACTGGCCGCACGATGGATCAGAGCCCTTTGTTGTTGTTTTCTATCGGAAAACACGTGATTATTCAACCGAAACTATAGTAATTCAGAGTTAAAAAGCCACTCTGGACCTGTATATGCATCGGAACGGGCAGTGACGCCGGTTATGTAATGGGTGCCGGAACTCGCCTGCAGTTTGTACTGTTTGCCAAATACTCAATGTACGCACTAGTTAGGGAGTTGTTAGGATTACTTTGGTGTCGTAATAAAACTGGCAATTAGGACTTTTTACACAGTTAAGCCTAAAATTTATGCCCATAATATAGTCCTTTAACTTTCAATAATATAATATAATTACATATTAACAAAATTAAAGTTTTGGTGAATTTTTGTCGTAACATGACAATTCTAATTTTACCCCGATTTATTCGTTACAGATCTGACGATTTTTGAAACTTGTACCGGCGGTATAGATATAAATTGAAAAACCGTCCGTTTTAAAGCATTTTAAACTTTAGTAAAAATATCAGGCGCGTGGTCGAAAAGCTTACATCGTGTAACGATACGCTGAAATTTATTTTTGCATCACGAACATTGTTTAAACGTTTTCGCAATTTCCTTTTAATAACATTATATTTTTGATTGCATTGTTAGTCAACGGCAAAGTACATTTATTTTACAAATAAAGGTTAAGTTTTGTTTTAACGTGTTTGTTGACGTCTTTGCGCATCATTCAATATAATAATAAAGCAATTGCTTCATTGTAATCAATAGGATTAAAATATTGAGTTTACTAACGGCAATCTGACCGTTAATGTTAACTGATTTAAAAAATATATCTTTTATATAACTAGCTGACCCGTACTTCGTACCGCCTTCGTACAGCAGTCAATGAATGTCGTGTAATAGATGAGCTAAGCTTAATTTACAATTTTAAGAAAGTACAAAAATACAAAACAAATATTGAATTCAATACTGTATTATATCATTAACACAAAAAGAAATAAGCATCTCAACGCACGCATAAATATTTGACAAACAATATGTCAATCCTTTTTCATTACTGACACACACTACTACATTATTTAAATATTAAATGCGC
Organism: Pieris macdunnoughi; assembly: GCA_905332375.1. NCBI lineage: Eukaryota > Metazoa > Arthropoda > Insecta > Lepidoptera > Pieridae > Pieris > Pieris macdunnoughi. The sequence continues at coordinate 1,421,267 of CAJOBZ010000072.1, read as the reverse complement.
CATTATCCGAATACCTATTGTGGACATATCTTGCCGACTCCAAACTTTTATTTAAATACGTTCATTAAATTAACAGGAGAGTTTACCGTAACGATGGGTTGAACATTAAATGTTTGATGTCATCCAAGTTGGATACTTGGTTAGTTAATAATCGAGACTCTGACCGGACCAACAATGATAATTGGCATCTTACTGCAGACGTCGTTAGTAAATTAAATATTGACGTATAATTAAGTATATGAGGACGATATAACCCCCAGGGCCCTTACTGAACTCACAATCTAGCAAAAGAAAACTCGGTTGACCGAGGATGCGTTGGTGGAATGGAGTTGTCGGAGACGTCGTAACAAGGTGTTCGAAGTAGGACGCAAGAAGTATAAGATAGATTGCGATGGCGAAAGATACTTGTGGAAGGTAAGGCCCATAGGCCAGGGGCCTTAGATGATGGCACTTCCATTGATGATGATGATGGTGAAAATTAAGTATATACATATTGATCGTTTGCTAAATATATTTTTTACAATATCACTAGTAAAACAATTACCAATCAATAGTATTCAAATCACAGCCAGTTAGATTATTTTATATAGTAGATAATAGTATTAATTATATTTATCTATATTTGCTTATTAATCAAACGAAGCCATAAAAAGTACCTATAGGCTAAAAAAAATAAAATTTAAATATAAATTATGCATCAAAAATATCTGAGCGGGCCCAATAAGCCAGGCTATACATCAAAAGCTCAGATTAAATTAAAAAGTTCGTTGAACAGTAGGTACTTACCGTGTGCCGGGCGCCCCTCACCGGACCCTCGTCAATCTAACTTCAGTCGTTTCTTGATACAAACCTTTCACTTTGCAAATTAAACAATATCGCATTTCATTTAGAAATCTCCATTTTGATGGGTTGAATTAGTTGTCTATTCATTAAAGAAATATAATACCTATTTTCATTATCGACCTGGCGAATGTTGTCTTATGCACATTCTAACAAGTGCGGTTCTATTTATTTATTGGTGAATAAAAGATAGAATATTGAAGAAAAGTACACAATAGTTTACGACGACCAACTTCGAACATAAAACTTAGTGACACGAGCGAATTTAATTATGCTAATGGTTCGCCTCGGGTGTTTCCTATCTCATGATTTATTCTTAATCTAATGTAACGTTACAAGTTGAGGCCGTATTTGGACTAAGGGAATATCGAACTCGTTACACGGTAGTCTCAGAAGTGGATATGAATTTTCTTTTCCTCTTAGTCTTACTTTCCTTTAAACGATTTTCTTTATCGCAGTTTCTTACATATATGTAAAGGGAATGTATCTACTTACTAATTACAAAAAGAAAATTCACCGGATTTCGACCAAGGTTTATTTGCGCAAAGGTTTATTTAAATAATATTTAGATTAAATAGGTCTGTATAGAAATATAAATAATGTATTTAAAAATATACTTTCAAGTGTAAAGGTCACGAAACAACCTTTACAATTCTCACCTCTCAAATAAATTTAATTGTAAAACGTGAACGGGCAGCTAACGAAGCTAAGTCTTGCTGAAAAATGCTTCTCTCGGAGAATAGTTGTTAGTTTTAATTCGTTTATGTAAATAGAAGTCGCCCTCATTACCGCAGCACTCGAAACAAATTTCAAAAAGACCTTACGCCCTTAACTTTGGCCTTGTAATTTTTAAACTATATATTATTTTCATATCTTTAATCGATTTTTCTAAGACGAATTATTTATAAATAACGTATAAGCGAAAACAATTGATGAATGTATGAATTAGTATATTTTTATTAAATTCTAATAATTCTATTCTATTGTGTTATGACATTAACATGATGTTATTAATCATATCATTATTTTATATTATATCAGTTATTTCAAGACGAATGCTGAATCTAATCTATTGATTAAATTATTAATTATTTATTATTATATGTAAAAAAATACAGTATTGACAATTTCATGACCGTGATAATAAATACTTAGCGAACTCGCTATGTCGAGTTAAAATTGTTCTGAACTCTGTACCAGAGTGGGATATACTTGTCATAGACTATGAAATTAATGATCACCCTACACCATAACCGTATATATAAGAATGGTTATTGCTGCTAACAAATAAATTCAAATATTATTTATAATCTCATCAAGTGTCTGTTATTCTCTGTAACTTTGATTATTCGAAAAGTTTCACCGCGCTGCAAATGTAACTTTTTGGCAGTTTAATGAAAAGTAATGTTCATTGTAATAGGCAGTTTGTGCGTGAATAAAAAACTTTTTAAATAACTGTCTTCTTGACTATATCGCACCTGTCGGCTAGTGTCCGCGGCCTATGTCAGACTGGTGGCAAAATCATCACAAACGACGGAAAATTGTATAATCAATAAATATACCAAAGCTTTTTAACTCTGCCTGTGTATTATATTATTATCAAAAAACCATAACTTCGTATCAATTAAACCTGACTCTCCTTGTTGGTTCCTTGTTACATAGCAATTCTAAATTTATGTTTGTTAAATAAGTTTTGTAATGCAGTACGCTCTTTCTTCAGACAATTAATCAAGACTTCGCGACTTGAAAATTCTGGAGTAGACTGACAATGACTGACGAGGTGTTACAAGAAAAAAGTGAACTGTTATTGCAAATTATTATTTTCAAATTCAATTGAAAAGAAATCTGCGTTTCTTGACATTGCAATTAGTTGTAGTGAAATAGCTCATACATTCCACGCTCACTCGCGTGGAGGTGCCAGCGAAACCGCAAAGATTTATTGACGCCTCGAATTAGCAAAGCAATAAAGTTTTTCATGCGACTTCCTTATACTTGTACCAAAGTGAAATACTTTTACTTATTGGTTTTCTTTCCTTGGACTTTTTTTGAACTAATTTCTTTGGACTGCTTGACTAAGTGAGTTTGTGCTAAGTAATGTGATAAACTAAATATACCAAGAATGCATAACAATATTAATTATTCAGCGATAAATTAATATAATTATTGTTTTCGTTACGTTATCTATTAAAGTTCTTGGTGAAGCATGTAATTTAATGTTTCCAAGAGAATACGCACTAGAATAAAACGGATTCAATCTTTTCATTTTTACTATTATTTTTGTTACAAATTGTCACATTGTGCCATTTAATGTTATTTGTCAGTTTTTTTGTAACTCTTGTTGTGTGATTCTGGTTTAAAAAATACAATAGTAACATAATATTTTAATTCACTGCCATCTATTGCTAATAATAACATCATTACATTAATAAAACAAAGTTGAACTGTTGCAATCAACACACGAACAGTAGTTTCAGCACAGTTCCTTCATTTGCTAGTAGATGGCGCCCAAATACAATCTGTGGTGATCTTTTAATTTTCGTAGTACAGAAAGTCCTGAAAATAATATCGGAATTTTATATTATCTATTTATTAAATAATTAACCGAAGCATGTGACTATGACCTATGAAATATACATTCGGAGGAACATATTATTCGGCAAGTTGGCGATCAGCTCTGTTCGGGACTGGAGACAGGATATCTACAGGTATACAGGTACTTATTACTATAGTAAACCTAAATGATTTACTGTTAAGATTCCTGTGGCTCTTACACTTAATAAAATCACTCATTATAAAAGATTCATTTTAAAAGAGTTAGGTTTAATTGTCATGAAAGTTTCATAATAACTACTGAGTAAGACGAAACAAAAATGTACATAGTGTGAAACGTAAAACAAAATGCGCCAATGATTTCCCATTGTGTTGCCATTTTAGATGACACTTGTCGCGTACCTGTGACAGAGTATGTACACAGTTGATTGTTGACCAATCACAATCAAGCGAATCGCGCCGTCGTTTCGTTTTTCGTTTTTTAATTCTCTATGGGTCTTACAATGAGAAAGCAGGTCCCTAAAACAGCAGCTTTGTAGGAAGCTTCCATCTGTGGTAAGTGTATGACAAAGTTATCCCTATCACCATGACCGCGAGTTACACCGTTCCAGCGTTTGCAAATGGCACCAATACATTTCTTCTCATTGGAATACAACTGAAATTAAAATTATATTATTTAAAATAATGTTTCCCAGCAGGTACCGAGTTCGTCACATGAGTGGACATATTATCGCCACTGTCAAATCACTCGTCAATATGCTGAAAGCCTTGTGATTGGAGCACTCTTCTCAAATTGGCCAACATTCGACATGTCTACAGTTTTATTATAAGGTTTAAATACATAAAATATATTTGTCCCTATAAGCTCAGTGTATTTTTTATTTTTCGGAACATAAAAAAAGGAAACAGTCAATCAATAATGAGGATTTATCATTTGATGTTTCTGTTAATTGTGTTGTATAAATTTTGTTTTTAACACATCCTTACATAGAATTATTAAATCCAACACCTATTAAAGTACCGTTCGCCCAAAACTTTACCCGAAAGTGTACATTAAACTCCTAAACCACATTAAATATATGAGCAGATCGGGAAACTGCGGTAAAAATATACAACTCCTTTTTTAAGTAATTTGAGAAGACCTTACTGTTATTATACTCTCGATTATGAAATATTTTTACCCCAAAATCAAGATTTTTTGCTTCAATGACTCTCACCTCAAAATCACATTGAGAAGTTGTAGAGACGGGGCCCTTGACCCTGATGACCTGTCGATCGTTAGTGTCGTTTATGGTGAGAACGGGCTTGAAGAAGGTCACCTCTTTACGGACGATGGCAGCGAGCTGACCGCAAACACTTACATCCATTTTGTCCTGACCCACGCTGTAGGGACGGCGAAGTTTCATCACCTGCAATATAACGTAACGGTAAACGTGTGAAGCTCCGTCGGAGACTCGTCTATATGAAAGTTAATATATTATACATTATACATCTCCTCACTAAAGTGTTCAATTTATCCTACTGTATAAACAAATAGCGCTTTCGCGACAGTGAACTTGATATTCCTACTAAAAGCTGAGGTTTTGTAAACATTCTATTACTTACGTTAGTTGTGCAACTACATATTTGGTTTTATTTACTATTAACTTCGTAGCCCAATGGTAAATAATAATTGTGGATATATACATTTCAGTTGGTTAAACATCGTAGCTTTCATGATGCTTTGAATTAATTAACAAAAATAGGGTAGATATATAGATAACGAACGTTCATTAATCATGCTAATGTACTGGTATGTATGCATTTTCCGCACACTTCGCCGTTATTTATTATAATGGGTAATTAACTGAAGTCCATAGAAATCTAAATAATTAGAAGTAGTCTTCTATGGAGAAATCTTTCCCAACCATGCGGCATTGAGACAAGTCTAGCAGTAAAATAAGTTATAGTAAATAACTATAATGGAATGCATAGAATTGATGACGTTCAAATTTTTTTTTTTTTTGCGTTAACACTTTCGGATGTAGATAACATATATAATATATATATATATATATATGTATACCTAAGTATACCTAAGTTATTCCAAGCTATATTTTTTTTGATAATTTTTGTGTTATGTAACCATTTCAGTTTGAGTGTTCGTGAATAACGCTTTCTTGCTGACCCCTAAGCGTTAATTACAAAAACGCTTTAACGCACGAAAAAGTTATGTTACAGCAAAATTTACAAGGGTCGTGAGATTGACAAGGGTCCATCTTATATACAGTTATATATATAATTATTTTATGATTCTTATATCTTATTCAATAAATCTTATTGTTTGTTGCAAATGTTATATGGGAGAAAATAAATAATAATAAAATAAAAAATAATTTTTGATGTTATACTTCTTTAGGCGCGTTATGAAAAATTTATGAGAGTGAAATTTTACAATGCGTGCGCACCGTGACACAAAATTAACAGAATGAAGTTGCCCACGGAAGATGCTACAGCACTGGACATAATTGAAAAACAGCATTCGAATAATAATAGAATTAATGTTACACTTAATGTAAGAGAATAATAATAAATATTTATTTATTTAATTTTTGACATGTAAACTGAACTTTGTTGACTATAATGACTCCTTTTTCAGTCTTTGATTATTTAATTGTAATTAATTATTTACATGCAATCAAAAACTATTTTTCATAATGCCAAAGAAGTATAACTTCTTACGCGCGTACATAAGTATCGTTTATTATCGTGTCTATTTAGTTAATAATTTGGCAGATCAAAGATATACATGAAGTTTCAAGATATAGAAAACCTATTAAACCAATGTCTTTGCAACTTTTGAAATTTTGTATAATACCAAAATCAGTCTTGAAACGATTTGTAATACGAGTTATAGTTCTTTTGATAACTGATTATACCCTTTAAAATTAAGCACAAAATGAGCTCGTAAAATAAGTTTTAAAATACATAATATTATTAATGTCAGTAATAAAATATAACTTTAGGACGAGATGTTCTCTAACCAATAAAGTAACAGCAAATGAAACAAGTCAAGAGAGGAAACCTATAAAATAAACCAACATTATGGTATAACTGCGACATGAAGGAGCGATAAAACACTTTCTGTAATAAAATCACCATAAAATATATAACACGCGAGGGTTGACGGTTATTGTCATTAGACTCCAATAAACCAGAGTAACTCGAAAAACTTTGTCCCACCGTGCTAACCCTTTCTTCTATTCGCACTAGTTTCAACTATATTCTCAAAATTTATACGCCTGGTTTGCATCTCATCAAATGCGTTAAGGTGATATTAGGATATATGATGTGCATTTTTATAATTGTAGTTAAGCTTATAAGTTGTTTATACAAAGCTATAAATCGAGCTTTTAAGCGTCACCTCTCTATCGCTTGTGTCGAAGACATCAATCTGGAACGTCCTAGTCTTTCCTGCTAGAACCTTGTTTACAATACCACAGTCTTCCTTGGCGTAAAGCAACACCACGCCCTCACTGCTTGTCACCACATACTTGCAGTTAGGATAATCTGCCGTCTTTTCACGAACCACCACACGCTCTAGGGAACTTAGCTGTGCAAGCGCTGCAAACGGCATTACATATTTATTATTCGGCAAAAAAAAATTGTATACATAATAAATTGTAAGATGCAATGATCGTTACAATAAATTTAATATAAAAGAGAAATAACAAAGCCATTATGTCTTATAAAGGATACCAGAGTTTTATTGTATTGTTTAGACTTTGTTGTAAGTCCAACGCAAGTACCAAATTGGTTTTTATTGTACGAATAATTAAGTAATAAAGGCAAATAACGCGTAGCCTGAGGATTGAGAATCAATAGTCTAAGCTTGTATGTAAGGTATAATCTGATTCCATAATCAATTGGAAAAAGAAAATGTTGAGACAAGACTTCAATTTAATACATTTTCGTAGCAGACCTAAGTGATTATTCGATAACTTACAACGAACAGTCTAAATAAAAATAATCACTGATCAGCGCCAACGCACCTGCCAGACTACCAGACTGGGGTACTTTATGATATTTGCTTTCGAAATTTAGTATCGTCGGCTAAAATAATGTTAAAGGTACCTTATATAAGTTCCAAATAGATGCAAATAATATAAAACTCGATCGAAAGTGCTTTAAACACATATATAAGTTTTTAATGCGATTTTTCTAACAAAAATTATATTCCAATTAATCAAGAGGTTTCAAATTTTAATAATAACATCTTTTAAACTTACCATTACATTCTTCCGGTGTCGACATTGAAAATGATGTTCAATGAAAACTGATTTTAAAAACTTTGGACTGAATTTATAATTAATAACTGTCAAAATTTTTAAAACCTCAAAACCTTTCAAACGTTGTAACTAGAAAACAAATATTAATAAGTTCAGAGATTCTCAATATTTTAAGAAATACACTTGTTAATTTCGATCTCCCAATTTATGATCTCATATTAATAATTCAAAAAACTTGCAACATTATTTTCAACATGTTAAATGGGAATTGTTTGAGTATCGAAAATTAACTAGTACACTAATAAATCACGCATGCAATGTTTATTATTTCTCCTTACTATTTACAGTGTTCGACATTTATTGATTTTACTCATCCGTTATTAGTTGAACAGCTCTATTAAATAAATAATGAACACTTGTATTAAGCTTTTATTTAAATCTAAAATCCATTAACCGTTTTAAATTATTAAACATATTATTACTGTATTCAAACATAAATTTAGTAAAAAAATTTTAGCGAACACAAAGCAGATTAATTTAGAAAATAGAAGACTTCACATTTGTACATTACTACTATAACGATAAATACGCCGTAACTCTTAATATAAAAGAAAGTAAATTGTTCGTAATTTATTTCGAGAGAAAAACCGAACTCCCGCCTGAAGGCAAGCGCTACGAATCAACCACTGAAAACCCATTTTCGTAGACGCACAAACTTTTCGTACTTAGGCACAGTTCATAATAAGATCAATACTGAAATATTTTGCGTTTTCTAATTATAATAATTTGGACGGAATTTCAAACAAATGTACAATAACGCAAGCAAGGCAATTAATTGGTCATTAATTGTGATTATTGTATTGTGATGTTTCAATGTTACAGTGTTTGTATGTTCAATTATTTTTAAAATTTTGTATTTAAACTTGGTATTAACTTCGCTAGGAACTTCATATACTAGTAGCTTTGCTAGTAATCGATTCACAAATATGTATTGTAATTTTAACAGATTTAATTGCCATTTACAATTAGTTGTGTAATACACAATTTAATTAAATATATTTTTAATTGTGATTGTGTACACGGCTTTACTCGTTAATGGCAATACTTACGTGTTAGCCGTTAGGTACTAACCGTGGTTTTAACTGCGACGTGGTTTGTTATCAGGTGGGTGTAACGATAATGTTTTGATTCTAAGCTCACCTCTATATTTAATTTGTGGTCGGTCTCTTATTACGTTAGAAATACAGAAAAAGTACCAAGCTTTTTTCCATATTCATACAAAACTTTTATTGAATGAGACAAGTTGTTTCATAATATAATGATAATTTTAATATTTGAAAGATATAAACCCAATAGTAAAAAATAATATTTGTCTCTTTCTATCATGATTTAAATTTTACTTTATTAATTAAATGATTCATTAAAATTGTTTATTACTTTGTTGGTAATTAATAATAATTGATAAGGACAAGTGTCTATACTCTATACGTAGCTTACACTTAGCATTAGATATATATAATATATAAAAACAACAATACTTTATATAATTCATTTTAATTATTAATACATACATTATACCAATTTCGATTATCTGAGCTTCGATTCCTCACCAGCTCTTAATGCGTGAAGGTCAGCGAGCAACAAATAGAAATAATCATTTGAATCTGTTTATCATCAAGTGGCTGAGAATTATGGTATGCTTTTGATGAACTCTTGATGTTTAGTGTGAGGTGATTGTATATCCAGGGTGGTCTACTGTATTGTGTTTATGTAGACTTTATCATTACTATGCTAACTATTGCCCATGATGCCGGTCGTGGGAATAAGACGGAAATCAAGCGATAAATGCACGATCTTTGTTTGGATCTAAAGCGTTTTTTCGACATTACTAATTAAAATAGAATTTTTGAAGCAATACTCTTTTACATTTTTTTAGTTTCTATTTTAATATTTTTAGTTATAAATGTCTAACTTCGTGATTAAATCTACGTACGGATACATTCACTGTTCTGTGAATGTATCGGCAGAAAAACAAAAATAATTGATGCTGAGCAACATGCCCTTTAACTTAAATGGAGATGGTTATACAGATGACAGTCGGTCGAAAACGGTAACCGAATGGACTGGCCCAAAAGGAAAAAGGAACAAAGGCAGATCAATAGAGCGATGCGGGATCGAAAGGATAGAAAAAATAGGATGACCACGGCAAAAAATAAAATAGTGTGGAAAAACTTGGTGGAGGCCTTCCCAGACAGGGGCCACCCACATCTTAGACTACAGTATTAGTATAATGTATGTCAATAAGATGTGGATGAATAAAGGCTTACTATTATTATTATATTCTACGCACGGTATACTGTATAATTAAATAATAATAATCCAGAGGAGCTACATTATTTTTATTATATAGGCAAGTCTACTGTCTTGTGTCTGACACATATCATCGCTTTGTGGGTTTGAGGCATGCTGGTTCCGTCACGATATTTTTGTCTTCACTGTAGGAGCAATTGCTTATTGCGCGTACCGAAATTTAATTAGTCAGCTCAGCTTAGGGAAAAAGGAACATTATTTTTTCAGTATACTGAAAAATACTTGCAACTCGTAATCTTCGAGCTTACCAATTTGTTTTATTCAAGCGAATAATTATTTCCTACAAATAATTCTAGTACGTAAATATTATTTATTAACACTTCTTTGCAATACATTATAAAAATTGAACATAATTAAATGAAGAGGAGGACAACTAGCGGCCGTATCGCTTTCAAGCGATCTCTTCCAGGCAACCACTGTGAATTTTTTTTATTAAATTAGATAAGGTAAGCAAGAAGTGCAAAAATACAAAATACATATAATTAATAAGACAAAACTACACAGGAAAGAAAAAAACTAAACTTAAAAAAGGTATGTACATGAAAAATAAAAAGTGCACATTGGTCACGATAATTTTAGATCAGTCTCACGTCAGTTAGTAGTTAGGGATACGATGTGGACAGGTAATGTTTGTACAGTAGAAATATAAAGGAAGATAGAGAAGGAGCTAAGCGAATAGGGACGGGAAGTGGATTCCATAGAACTCCACTTCCATCTAACTGCAGAGACCTTAAAGGATTCGCCAAGATAGGAGGAGTTATGAGATGTGATTCCAAGGATAATATCATTTTCGGAAGAGCGTAAGCTATAGTTACACGTTTCAAAAATTTAAAATCGTTAGGAAGGAAGTTGAACAGGATGGATGAATGAGATGGAGAACGTGAGCATCACGTATTATGCATTAGTTCAGTAGAAAAAAATAACAACAATTTTGAAATTAATTTTTTATTAATAAAAAAATCACAAAATTATATTAACCTAATCAGTCGAATGAACCTATCACTAATCTAAAGTAGTATTCCAGGATGATTACAAATAAAATGTATGGTCCGATATATGTGAAATTTTACGATTTTCCAGTGTCGCTGGTTTTATCTTGGATCGGAATTGTCCTTTCTTGCAATGGTTCTGATCGGAACGCTACCAGCTTCAGCTTGCCTTTGTCGAGATGGCACTCTACGCGCTCTGGAGGGAATCCATCTGGAAGAAGAAACCGTCTCTCGAAGTGGCTCTTGGTCCAGCCTTCCTCTCGTTTAATCTCTTTCTTCCCTTCTACCATGATCTCGTTACCAACCGTCTTGACCTGGATTTGTTCTGGCGTAAAGTTCTGAACGTCCAAATGCACTTCAACCTTCTTTCCGTCGATCTTTACCTCTGAATCGGAGTAGACACCTTCGATTCCATGAGGCTCGCCCTCCAAAGGAGTCGTCACTTGCTTGATATATTTTACGGGGTCACGGAAAAACGGGTCCTTGTTGAACACCGTGAACGGATCCTCCAAAACCCTCATGAAGGGATCCCGGTATGTGAGATTTCTCAAATGGCGCAACCAATACGGCACAAGAGACATTTCGCTTTGTTTTGTTCACTTAGTTCCACACAGCAAAATTGTTTATTTTCAACTGATGCAAGTGACGCGCTCTGTCGTTTATATAGGTGCCGCGGCTGGCGCAATCTATCGTCGAGAATTTTCACGATGTTTCGCGAAGTTTCTAGTATAATCACGAATTAACTGTATAGTGACGCCATCTGTTGGCAAGTAGAATAGTTTATGAGCTAGTACTTTCCGTGACATCTATCGTTGCCAACCGATAGGCATTGTAGTGCCATCTATTGTTAAATAGCGTATACTACTGATGCCTTGGAATTGAAGATTTTATAAAATTATAATTCAGAATAATTTATAAATACAATTAAAATTTGATGATATATTTATATATAAATATAAAAAAATTCATATATTTATTTTTAATCAAAAATTCCCCTTCAGAATGACTTCCGTGAAGAAGGGGTGGTTATGTTACATAACAGCTACATAATAGAATACTTCTATGACTGAAAATTGATGATCAAAAATAGCTATACTAGAGTTTATTACAATTTTTTTAAAGACTAAGAGTGGTGTAAGATTTTCTTCTAAATATTTTACTCAGACGTGCGTGCTTAATACTTCGTCAAACGTATGGAACAGCTACATAAGTTATTATGTACACTGTTTGTGAGTCATGCACACAAAGCATCGTATCGAAAGTTAGAGAGATTACTCTTACAGACAAACTAAAAAACATTAGTTTTTATAATATTTATTAGTATAGGTAATGTTCAGCTCGGACAATTACAAATATATACACTGAAGCTCAGGTGTGCAGGTTTACGCGAGGCCCCCTTTGGGGTGGGGCTCGTAACAACTGCTACTCTTTCCACATGGTTTATCTGGCACTTATTAAGTAAACCGCATCTAATTGTATTGCATATACTACGCGCATTGCATAATATAGATGATTGCGGATGTCACTAAAGCGGGCGGAAGAAGTCGCGCGGGTGATCTTTAGGCGCGCTCTTAACGTTGTTTATCCAGACATTAAAAATAACCACCTCACGCATCGCAAGCTTACTTAAACTAGTACGAAACCGTCAATGTATACAAATAATTACAGTTATTTAGCGGATGCTAATCGCTCTGATACATTTATATAAATCATTATCAAGTGTGAATGACGCACGCAAAGTCACTGTGGAAGGGATTTTCGCTGGCATTTAAAGACATTTTTCTTTTGTTGATAAGCTATAGCAAGTTATTCTGAAAACTTATACTAAAATGGAGGCAAAAATATTTGTGTTGTTGACTCTTTGTTATACAGTGTCCAGTGTTCCCATAAGCACTAATTTCAGTAAGTAATTTTCCCGACATATTTAATATTTCTTGAAAATATGACATTAATTCATATTGAAATTTTGTTTTAGTATCTGAAGAAGTAGCTTCGAATGATCATATAATCATGAAGAGATTCGTAAACCCTTCATTGCCGTTGGGGGAATTTTCAAGGGATAGTCTCAGTCGAGTACGAACAAAGAGAAGGTACAATTAAACCTTAAAATTATAAACCTAAAAAACCTTAAAATATGATTTCTTTGGCCCTTTCACTCACACAGGTCAATACATTGGATGGATCCCCGTTATACCCGTATTATTTATTTATAATTTAACTTTAATTAAACGTGGGGGCTTGTGCGCGCGAAAAAAGAATAACAAATTCACTAGTCTTGCTTATAACAAATTCATCTTCTTATAACATTTTATTTGTTATTTTAGTGAGGAAGATGAATGTGAAAAGCTCGATTTATGCAAGTTGCACGCCAGATCCCAGCACAATTTTATAGCGGCATTTCAATTGTATTTTGTCAAGTAAGTTATCATTTAAATGTATTATTCATTCATAGCACAAGTCTTTTGGAAATGCGCTTAGTATTCTATTCAATAATTTATATCGTTTCAGCAAAGAGAACGCAAGGCTTTGGGACCATCGGGCTCATACAATATCGGACTGCTACCAACTCTACAACTGCTATAGATAAAAGGATTCCCTTGTTATTACTCATTAAGTGCAAAAAAAGTTATATTATCTTTACTTTTGTAAGTCCATGAGAGTAGTCATCTGGAGAAATCACTTTGCGATTAAGCAAGTGAAACACTACAGTGGGAATAAACTACTAAAAAATAGAAACACGTAAAAGTATTTCAACTGCAACTTAAAATATCCTGCATTATACGTTTCCTCCCTTCCCTCATAAGTAAATCTAAATGTTTTAAATAACACACAAAGTATCAACAATCCGTTTTATTTCACTAACACACAACTTAAATGCACCAATATCCTTTATAAATTAAAATAATTCACGAAATTTCAATAATTTCATATTACGAAGTCCATAATAACTATAACACAATTACCTTTAATACTTATATAAAATAATTAAATGTAAAGGAATGCACAACAACTGTTATTAAACTTCTACTTTGAGAATTTAAAAAAAAAACATTTTGAGTTCTGATGTCTGAAGACGGAAGAATAGAAATTAGTTGAAAAAGAATAAGGTATATTTTATTACAATACAAATAAATGATATCTTTATAAAATTCGTTTTTTTATATAATATTAGCATTACTCTAGAGAAACTTGTGAAAATCGGAAAGTGTCCAATAACCTGATCGTAATATAAATAATTGAGAATAATAATAAGATAAATAAAAAAAAATTCATCGAGAATTCTTTAACAGAATATTATATCAACCTGTTTTTTGAAGAAAGAGCACGACTATGTTCACGATTTCCATATTCTCTTTTGACGACTGAACGTATCACTGGGCCTTCTTCCTGGGCAGCTTCTTCGTGGCGTAGTCGGCTTTGATCTTGGCCAAGATCTTGTCGCGATGGAAGTACGCGGCCACCAGAGCGAGGAGCAGCGGAACCAGTAGGAAGGAGCTGGCGCGGAGCTCTTGTTCCGACGATTTCACCTTAACGGGTTTAAACGCGAATTTAATACAATAATCACTCGACGCTTCAAATGTATATAATTCGGGAAAAAATATTATTACCAAACGACAGGTATATTCAGAAATAAGCGATTTTTTTTATTACATACTGTTTTCTATAGTATTAAAAATCGAAACTAACACAAAAACATTGTAAACGATGAAAGTAACCTCTCAAAATAGAAAACTGACCTTGGCCACGAAATGTATGTCGAAATGTTTGTATTTCCCGTCCGAGAAGAAGTAGACGGCCGGCTCCTCGTACGAGTGCGTGCCTTTGGAGAGCGAAGACTCCACGTTCACCACGTACGACTTGTTGTCGGCTTGGAGACGAGGCAGCACGAACATCACGCCCGGGTTGGAGGACGCACTGACATTTAAGAATGTTATTAATATTATTGGATAAAATTTACTAAGGAATCGTCATGATCGTAGAACAATGTCGGATTTGAAAAAAAAACAAAATCCACTTTTTATCATATTTGGATACTACATTGACTTAATATTACGGCTACGTCAAAAAAAAATCCACGTGTGATTTTATAAAAATATACATAATTTCAAATTAACCGGTCGGTAAAGTGACGGATTCGATAGAAGCAAGTGATTTTTCTAGAAAACTGTGTAATTGAATGTTATTATTTTTATTTTGTTTCAAAACAAACCCTTTTGTTTGCTTGTATGCCAATTTTCATAATAACAGAATATGAATTAAAATATGACAAAAACTGACATGATTATTTTATTTTGTATTGGCTGCCCTGTAAAATTTACTATTTGTCAGATCCGTCACTATTCAAGGACTCTGACGAAATATATCTCCACGAGTAATTAAATCGACGCTCATGTATTTACCTATATCCCGAGGGATCGACCTTAGTGGAGTAAATGGGTTGCTTGGTGTTGTCCAAAGCCAGCGTGAGCTTCAGAGTGCGATAGTGCTCGAAGTCCGCGTGCACGAGTACGCTCGCGTCCGTCAACTGCGTCGGTTGCATCACGATCAGTCGCACGTTCTCTATGTCTTTGCCGTGAACCTGAATTGAAACTAAATATTATCTCTCGTATAACTCGTCCACACTACGTGCTCATCTTTAAGGAAATAAGGTGTTAAAACAGTAATAACAATACATAAATAGCGACCTCTATGGGCGGATGAGCGCGCACTAGTTTGGTCCCCGCGAGGTCAGGCGACGCGGAGTCCTTCAGCTCTAGGACGTACACGCACGACGGGACCAGCCCCCGGATCCTAGAAATTTAGTTATATTCGAGAAACGCTTTAATTGAGCCCCTAAATAATAAAAAGTATTCAAGTATTAACAGATCAGACCTTCTTAGCTCCAATTAAAATATACGAAATTCTTAAAAACACTTTAGTGTAATCAAGTCTGTTTTTTATATTTAGGAATGGGTGGTATATTATGTACTTTTTATTTTATAAAGTTCATATTTAAATATTGTGAGTGAGTCACCTGAAGTCCCCGGAGTCGGAGGCCGTGGCGTCCTGCGAGAGGCACCGCGACGACGCCTCGGTGGCCTTCGCCCTGATGGCCACGCCCCCGGCGCCTGCCCCGCCCAACGACACCACGCGACCCGACACCGACCATGCCACACGGGAACCTCTGAAAATAAAAAATATACTCATGTGTTTAAAGAAGCTGAGTTCTTACATTGCAAAGTCTAATCAACCAATAGACATCGAGCAATACTATGAAAAAGGAATGAAAAAATAAAATGTTTCTAAATTTCATTTGCCGCTAGTTCTCAAATGAAGGGCGAAGGGCGAATATACCCTAAATTACTTTTTTAAATCACTGAGATTTTTAGAAAATACTTGTAGGAACTGACTGAATTACGTTTTAAATTCACCATATTATTATGAAACTAATTATAATTTAACATAAACTCTGATTTATGATCTGTATCAGGTAATTGAATTAAATTTCTGTATCAAATGCAATTAGATACTTGTCATGTAGAACTTGTTTTTTTGAAAAACTTTTAGAAGTGAGCGGTTTTGCGAAGAATATTATTTTTTTAATAAAATGTGTAAAATATTTTATATTTACGCAAATTATTGAAATCTCAAATACGAATTTTAAATTTTAGATTTGTAAAATTGTCATTTTTTTTTATTCAAAGTTTTAGATTTGTATAAGTATGAACCAGACCTAAAATTAGTCAAAAAGTTCACTTCTCACCTGTTTTTTTCACACACCACTTTTTTATGTAACTTAAGACCAACTACGTTTAGTCTTGCATCTGCGGCTGATCGATAATAATATTAGTTGTTTTTATAAAATGTTAATGATTTTAACATGAATTCTACGAATATTTGTCATTCAGACCGAAAAGACTCTCACCTGAACACCAACTGCGAAGTCTGCATCTGCGGCTGATCGATAACGGTGAGGATGTGATGAGGAGGGGTGAAGCGGTACTCCTTCATGTTGGCCTTGACGTAGTACTGCGCCGCGGGCAGAGAGCCGAACGCGATCCGGCCCGAAGGACCACTGGCCACGTTGCGACGGTACGACCCTCCGGACACGGACACTAGCGCCCCCTGCCGAGTCACAAACGTTTCATATTAGCTTTCAAAAGGATATATTAAGAAAATATATATAACATATAACAGCACCTCGAGTGGGGTCTCGTCGGCGTCATCGATCAATAGCACTTGTATTTCGGCCAATTTGTGTGCGGCGATGATTCCCTTCGCGTCGGCCTCGCCGAACGAATAGGAGTCCTTTTCGGCGCTAACACTGTATCGCTTGTCCGCCGCCAACGGACCGAAACTGTACACGCCGTCCTCTTTCGTTACTTGGGTCAACTTTATGTCATCTGTAATTTATTGAATATGAATTTTATCAAGTCAAATAATTATCTATCTCGAACAATTCGTTGTAGGCCTCGTGGCCTTACAAAATACTCATTGGGGCAAAAGGCGATAGCCTTTTTACTTTATTACGTATATAAGACGTCAGTTCAGTCCAAATGCACAAGTTTCACTCACCGGAAGCGAGAGTGACAGTGACCTGAGCCACGGGTGGGTCGATGCGACCGGAAACGGTAAGCGCGGGCGCAGCCCGGACCGTGAGGGCCACTTCACATCGGCCGGAGCCCACCAGGCGTTCCTCGCTCGGGGTGAAGAGCAGATCGCTCGACTGGGGCACCACGGTCACCACTTCACCCTATCATTTCAAAATAAAGATTGGTCATTCGGGTCATGTTTAAACTGTGATTCTAGACAACAGGTCCGATGTGTTTATAAATTTGTTTAATTTACTTAACATCCAATTAAAAGAGCAAATTTTTAAAGTAACTTTCTCATATGTTGCATAATAATTGAATTTAAACTAAAAAGTTTACCTGAGCCAAATACAGGGTGTGTTCGTAGACGTGTCCGGCGTCAGTTTTGGTGTGAGCCGGTTTGACGATCGCGGCTTCTGCGTCAGTCTCGAGCCGAAGCGTCAGATCGGCCGCCTTCGGAGATATGACGCGCACCGTGGCCGAGTGAGAACGGGCCGAGAACTCTACGGACTGCAAAAACATTACTGAATTATGTCTAACTTTGGTTACTGGTTTTCAATAATATATCAAATTGTACAAATATACTTTAGTTTAAATAAAAAAGTTTAAGGCCCTCGTCCGATATTGTTTGTAAAGAATAGTCGAATGGTCTCCAAATGTAATAGAACAAGTGTTAACGTTGAAAAAATCGTCAGAAACCGTAGCAAATCGCCCTAAAATCAATTCCTGAGCAACTAGATAGAGAAGCAATTAAATTGCCGTGCATCATCTGAATATGTAATATGCTAAAAATACAAATTTATAAATATATAAAACAAAGTCGTGTTAGTTACACCACTTTTTACTCAAGATCGGCTGGACAGATGTTAGTTATCTCTTTTTTGATGGATTTTCCTCGCTCCGAATAGCAGAATAAATAATAAAGTATCGAATAAAATAAAATAAATTAATTTTACGAATGCATGTGGTGCCATCTGTCGACAAAATTACGCAAATAAATGAAACCTACCACTTTGTTCTTGCGCCGGATAACAAAACAAAAAAATGTTGTATATCAGAAAGTGCTTCAACATGCAGGCTTAATGTGTAAAACTGCCACTCTTTGTATTAATGTTATTACCTTAATGAAATCCATTCTATACTCACAGGTACTTGGCTCCGTTGGAAGGTGACAGTCGCTTGCGCAGGTTCCACTTTGTGGCAACCGCGCGGCGTTAACTCGTAAGAGCGGGCACGAGGCAGACATTGCTCACTCGGCCCGGCCGGGACCGAGATCACACCCTGGACGTCTCCGCTTTTGTATTCCACCTGAAGGGGGTAATGTTCAGTTATAAAAAAATATGTTTATTATGGAACATAAGATACAGGTATCACTTATTCCACGTCATTAAATTTGAATCGGTAGACATCCTTACTCATCGGCAAAGATGTAAACTTATCACTATTTTTGTATACATACATAATATTTTCATAAATATATTGCGAGGGAAAGGTAAGTATATTAATTTCCTTGAATTTATCTCTAAGAGATTCCCTACATTTTAAATTATAGATTGCACGAATAGCCCTCTTCTGCAGGATGAAAATAGTTTCGACATCAGCAGCATGACCCCATAATAATAAGCCATAAGTCATTAAGCTATGAAAGTAACTAAAATAAACAAGTCTAGCTGTATCGACATCAGTTAGTGAGCGAATTTTTTTAACCGCGTAGGCTGCAGAACTAAGTCTCTTCGCCAATCCGTTAATATGAGGGGACCACTGAAGTTTTGAATCCATGGTGATTCCGAGAAATACAGTTGTATCATCCAGATTCAATTCCTCACCGTTTATAATTGGTCTAGTATCCATAACCCATGCATTTTTTGCACAAAATTTAATTCATTTTGTCTTTTTTGCATTAAGTAGAAGGTTATTCATACTAAACCAATGACAATCGAAGAGATAGTGATTTTCACATTGTCAAAATTTGTTATTTGTCAACGATGGAACCCACCTCGATGTCGTGCGAGCTGTGCACCCTGAGCACCAAGCCGCTCATGACGAAGTCGGGCACGGCCGCCTGAGCGGACACCACGGCCACGTTGTGCGCCGAGTCTTGCCAGCACACCACGGAGCCCTCCACCGACACCTCCACGCTGCCCGGGAGCACTTCCGAGAACGAGTACGAGCCGTCTGCCGACACCGACGAACGCATACGTTATTTATGAGAACAGAGCGTCCATCGCTGCATGTACACGTCACTTACCCTCCTCGATGGGCACGTGGGTGGGTTTCCCGAGGTAGCGGCCGTCGGGGGCCAGCGCTCGCAGGGCGGCTCGGAGCCCCTTGCAGTCGTCGCCGCACAGCGCCCGACCCGTCACCTGCGCTCGCAGCTGAGAGAACGACACGCCCGACACGGCTTCGCCCTCCACCGCCACTTGCAGCCATTCTGGGTAGAATCTGAAATTTTCATAATTGGGATGACCTTAGAGCGCCAAAAAGGAATACGAAGACGTACTTTAGCGTTAAGTTTTATACTAATTTAAAAAAAACATAGACAATATATTTTATTTTTAATTGATATGTGTAAGGGCGTGACCAAACAAGGCGTGCAAGGTGCAGCAACATGCGGCATTCGTAGGACGTTCACTTCTCTTTCTCTCTCACACTTCCTCACTTCTCTTTATCAACAAAGAAATGTATTAAAAGGTTCTTCTTTATCAAAAAATGACTTTAATTTCAGCGATCGAATGCGAATGCATCTGATCGGTACGCCGCGCCCGTTTGGACATTCGTATAGAAATGACCTCCCCCCCTTCGTAGCCAAAACTATATATATATATATATATATATATATATAATCTCTTCGTAACAGCGTAAGTGAGACTTATTTTTTTTAAAATGACCAATTTTGAAATACCACATTGGTAAGTATATAATATATAAATGGATCGATCGCCAACTTACTGTAACCCATCTCTATGCTCTTGTTCGGAGACGTCTACGCGCGCCGTGTACGTGCCTGTCGGTAGAAACGTACACCACTTGCCTGGAATATGTTAAAATAAACTATTAATTTAGTTATTGTGTAAAAATATATATAATATACAGAAACAAGGTGCTGCCAGACACAGAGTTAGCCTTTAATTAACCTGGACTTCTTAACATAAAAAATTAAATCAGTATTAAATGTACGGCGTCACCTGGAACCATTTAAGTATGAACCAGACACACATGTGTCAGTTTCAGTATTTGGTTTACTTAAAATCTTTAAGCAGAAATAGTAAATTTTATAGATTTTTAAGTTGCCTTACCATCAGCATCGCTAGAAACGAGTACAGTGGTGGCCGTGGAGCGCAGAGTGACAGTGCGGGGGGGAGTGGGGGCGGGGGCGATGGAACCGCAAACTCGCCAACGGGACACCACCGCCTGAACACTACCACTCACACCGCTCGACGTCACTACCACTTCGAGGGGCTCCCACTCACAATGCTCTGTGGGTTATTTAAAGCGAGCAAATTTAGAGAATTATGATCCATCCTGTGTATGTGATAGTACTAAATGTATTTAGAATTAACATTATTAATTAATTTATAACTTTTGTGTTCCTACAGCTATCTCTAAATATATACATACTAGCTGACCAGGCAAACGTCGTTTTGCCATGTATATTATTTCTAGGAAACTTTTTTTAGTTTAATAAATATAACTATTTGCTATAATAAAAAATAGGGGTTGATCGTAGAGGGGTGAAAATTAAGGGTCATATGTATTTTGGTATGCTGTATCATAAAAAAATAAATACAAAAAGTTTTGTCTAAAAAATTAAAACCAAAATTTTGGGGTGGGACCACCCTTAACATTTAGGGGGATGAAAAATAGATGTTGTCCGATTTTCAGACTTACTGAATATCCATAAAAAAATTCATAAAAATCGGTCAAGCCGTTTCGGAGGAGTATGGTAACTTTTGTGACACGAGAATTTTATATACATATTAGATAATAAGCAACAAATAGACTAAAAGTGTAGCCAAATGTGGAAAACAGAATTCACATCATAGTGTTCAAACATTACAAATCCTCTGAACATATTTCTATTAATAAAACTTTATCATTAAAATATAAATTCTTTTGTAGACAAATACTTCTATGTGCTGTGGTGGATGAAGATTTCAGATATTTCTAATTTCTTCCTTTTATATACTAAGTACTAACCATGTTGCAAAGTGACAGTATAAACACCAGGAGTCATTGAGGTAAGTGTGAATTTGCCAGCAGAGTCCGTTGTCCCTACAGCTTGACCATTCACAGACACACGAGCTCCAGGCATTGATTTACCTCCTTTTGCGGCTATGACAGACCCTACGACTGTGAATCCTGTAACCTGATAAATTATATTTCATGTTTTATTCTATTTACAAAGCCTTTTGGCTTCATAATATGATACATGACAAGACACACACACACTTGACACATATATAGAAAGATAAATTGTTTGTAGAATTAGAACGTACGAAAAATTTCTTAATTAATTTTCGGTATCAATCAATAGTATATCGCCTGTGGGTTTTCACCTCGGATTAGAGTTACAGTGAATTAATTAATATGATCGATGTGGGATATTGTTTTTTAAACTATAAATTGCAATGTTTACCCAAAAATTTTATGTGCATTCCATTATTATAATTTAAAAAAAAATTATTATGAAAAATTAATGTTTGACTTTAAACTTTTTATTTTCACTTTAAACAGTATTTTATTTACATGTTAAATCTGACGTGAGTAGACATATAGGAACATTTTTCAAAGATACCTGTGTATAAAAATAGCAGTAGGGATCTCGAACAGCAGAAGAGCGGAGCGACAGCTGCTATGTACAATGGAATTTCTCGGCCAGTTTAGTTGCAAGTAACACGTGTTCTGTGAATATTGTGCTTCCATAACAGTGAAAATTAGGTTTTTTTGTGAAATATTCTTGTATATTTTTGTACTGGAAGGTGTATTGATGACGACGTTTTTATATTGAACGTTTTATCTCACACACTGTTTTATTGTGATTTTTATATTATTTTTATTACTCTTTAATGTATAATATTCTACGGTTTCGATATTTGTAAATATGTGAGGAACATGTATACTAATTTTTTTAGTATAGTAGTTTTATTCTAAGAGTACATTGTCTTTACATAAGAAGATTAACCAATGTTAACTCTTCCAAAGCTATTTTCAAGTGTGGAGAAGAATGGGGAAGAATCTCTCACACTTCTCCTTTAAAATAGGTTAAGACTACTTTTTTGACAGGTTAAATAATTATATGTAAAGACAATGTACTCTTAGAATAAAACTACTATACTAAAAAAATTAGTATACATGTTCCTCACATATTTACAAATATCGAAACCGTAGAATATTATACATTAAAGAGTAATAAAAATAATATAAAAATCACAATAAAACAGTGTGTGAGATAAAACGTTCAATATAAAAACGTCGTCATCAATACACCTTCCAGTACAAAAATATACAAGAATATTTCACAAAAAAACCTAATTTTCACTGTTATGGAAGCACAATATTCACAGAACACGTGTTACTTGCAACTAAACTGGCCGAGAAATTCCATTGTACATAGCAGCTGTCGCTCCGCTCTTCTGCTGTTCGAGATCCCTACTGCTATTTTTATACACAGGTATCTTTGAAAAATGTTCCTATATGTCTACTCAGGTCAGATTTAACATATAAATAAAATAAAATACTGTTTAAAGTGTAAATATATGGACAAACATTAATTTTTCATAATAATTTTTTTTTAATTATAATAATGGAATGCACATAAAAATTTTGGGTAAACATTGCAATTTATAGTTTAAAAAACAATATCCCACATCGATCATATTAATTCATTCACTGTAACTCTAATCCAAGGTTTTACGGTTTTGAATGCTCCGGGCACTCTATTACAAGGTGATTGGCCAAAGTAAGAGGATGCATTTGTTAACACAAAATTGTGAAATAACATTACTTTTCAACTCACTTCAAATGCACTCTTGATGTATTGACTGTCATGAATAACATCAAATGAAACACTTTCCGGTTTGATATTGTAAGTTATAGAAGCTTGCCCTGGAGACTTGCTCATTGCTAACAGTTTATATTGCCCAGCTGGCACCAGCCCAAAGCTGAATTCTCCTAATTGATCAGTTATAGAATAACATATCGGTGAATCTGGAACACCTTGGAGTAAAGCCGTTTTACAACCTTCCACTCTGAATTTAGGGTTTTCCTGAAACATTAAAAATAAATTTGATGCAATTTTTATACAATGCAATTTTATTGCTAATATAAAAATTTATAAACTTGCTTTTAATCCTCTTTAATTGTTATGGCATAGATGCACTTGCTTGCATTACATTGTTTTGCTTAAGGTGTAATATATATATAGTTTAAAAGAAAACTAATGTTGTATATATTATTAAGCATTGATGGTTATGGTATCCCCAAGTTTACTTCTATATAATAAAGTGTCTATTTTTCTTCCGTTTTTATAAATTGACAAGTAGTTCTCACCTCTTTAGAATACAAGAGTACGTGAACACCAGGCATAGGGTTACCAAAAGATAAAATAGAACCCGTGACATCATAGCCTTTCACTGCTAGTACTCCAACTGGCAGAACTGTGTTGCCTTCTTTTACATCCACATTAGCTTGGGCTGGCTCTAGTTTCCATCTACAATATTTTAGTAAAATATGAAATATTTAAAACAGTATCCTTACTAAAAAGTAGTCATAAAATTATCACTACTACCAAAAGTTTTTAGAAAAATGCTGAAACTTCATTTACAATTTAAATATTTATTATAACAATATAAATATATCATAACAATAATGTCAGATAAAATCATGTTTAAATCTTGTTTTTATATTAATATTTTTGGCTCTATAAAGACAAGTCCAAATTAAGTTCTATTTACCTGCTATGGGAAGCTTTTAACACATATTTGCCAGGTATTACTGGGGTGAAGTGAAATTCTCCACCAGAGCTGGTAACTGTGTTTCTTATTTCACCTTTATCATTTACTAACTGTACAGATATACCACTGGGACCAGACTCTTTGCCTGCAGTGATTACTTTACCCGTAATGCCAAAACCATTGAAAGAAAAGTTTACATCCTGGCCTTTTGAACATTGGTCTGTTTCTCCATCAACTGATAATTCTACTTCAGATGGATCAAAGCTCCAACCAGCTGGAGGATGAACTTTTAACACGTAATCTCCTTTTTCATATAGTGGTACAAAATAGTACCCATTTGTGGGTGCACATTCTGTTTTTTCTACCAAAATTCCTTCTTTGGTATACCTATAATGAGAAAAACGTTCCTGTAGTCAAGTTATTATAAAATTTAATTAGATTAATATGTTTTAGAGGTTAACTTACAGTCCAATTTCAATATTAGATAAGTCTAAAACTACGTGACTTTTAACGAATCCTCCACATCCTAAGATATCATTTGCAAAGCATAGATTTGCACTTAACATTAACATACATAGTACAGTAACAGAATTCATTATACTTATTATATTATTAAATTAAAATAAATTCAAAGGAACATTTTTATTGATATAGCCAGCGCCAAGCTATAAACGTCAGTTGACTTCGTCTAATTAAAAATACGACTATAGAGTGCGAACTAGGGATGTGAAAAAATAATCGATTATTTAAAAAAATCGATTTTAATCGATTTTTTGAAAAGTAAAAATCGATTTTTATACGCGATTTTTATATTTGAAATAATCGATTAATAATCGATTTTTTTTATAATTAAAATTTAATCATAGTCGATTATTTTTATAATTGAAAATCAATCAGTCGGCTTTTCATCTGCCACCTCCCGACATTATGTCTGGTCTTTTATAACCCGGACTTCGAACTCTTAGGGATATTCGATATACAACGATGTTTACAATGCGATACATTGAATCCGATTCTTTGAAGATGTATTGATATACTCGATGCATTGATGTTTTTTTGTAAAATATCGAAAGGATGATAAAACCAGTTAATTTTACAAAAACTCAAGTTTGAATGGAACACTATAATTTAAAAGTAAAATAAATTTATTCAGCAGCACAAGACTACATACAATTAAAAAGACAACAAAAATACTGCAATGTGCTACTGAAAAGGTATACACTCAGCATTTATCAAATTTCACCTAAAATCTATCAAAACGAGAATAAGTTAATTTCGATTTTCATTATTCTTAAACGTTAATTTGTGTTTATAATTTCTATTGTTTATTTTAATTGAAAAATAAAACAAAACCATGAAAAATAAAATATTTAGGGTGTTTATTTTGAAATTAATTCAAAAATTAGGAAAAAATCGATTAATAAAAAATCGATTTTTTATGCAGAATGTCACATCCCTAGTGCGAACCAAACTCCAAAGCCAATACTGAATACCAAAACCAAATCAAACCAAAAGGCACAAACCGAAGGTTGACAATTGACATCACAAACCAGATATAAAACTTTAGAGCATAGAATGAAAATCTTCTAGTGTTACCAGATGCTCTAAAAAATAGAATTATTTCAGTAATTCATACATTTTTCATTTACAATACCGACTTTCTTTCAATTGCATACATATTTAAAAAAAAAAAATAGTTTTGGTACAAAAAACTAGACGATACAGCTATCATATCGTTTTGTCATTCTTTGACGCTTTTCTTGCTATCAAGTGTCAGTTTTAACTTCTGTGATCTGTCTATTGTTGCTTTTTGTCTTATGTTTTTACTTTCAAAATCAAAATATCTACCTTCGCGTTTTAGTCGCTTTTGATTATACAAGATTGTAATAATTTGTGGTGTTCATTTCGTCTTTTGTGTTTCTTCATATTCTTGTGAAAGTGCAGTAAACACTGTAGGAGTAATTGAGACCGAACACGACAAAAGTAAGTTATAATTTTATGTCCTAGCGGAACCAGGCTCCCGATCGATATAAGAAAATATATGTTTTCTGACTACTCTTACAAGTTATTTAAATGCCTTCATACGAACAGTTAAATAATGATTGTGTTTAAACGCTTAAATGTCTTTATTTCACAGTTTGATTTAGTAAATTAATTATGGAAAGGGCAAACTTGAAAAGGAACCCCACAGTTGAAATGTAGGTTTGCATCATTTACTTTATACTCATCTACTGCCTACATTAACAAGCATAATACATATATGTCATAGTTAAACAAAATGGCATGTAGTATTGACTTTCTACTAGAACTAGAAATCTGTAATAATATAAATTTGTCCTTACCCTTAAATTTCTTACAAAGATATTCTATTTATATATAAATACAATTGTTTCACAACCATTATTTAGTGTTTGTGGCATATGGAATTTAACCCAGGGTCGGGTATTGTATTTCTAGCAAAACAATTATAGTTCTAGATTGGTAGGCACAAAACACTGATACTTCACTTAAAACTTTGTTATTTTATTATACTTGTTATATTTTATTAGAGTATACTGGTACTCCAAAAAAACACTACCAATGAAACTGTATGTTTTCCCTATTTGTCATTTATTTTTAGAGAATAACTGTCATTGGGTATAAGCAATTTGAAGTATAACCATAATATTAAGAATACAGATGCTGATACATATACCATTTGTATTAGTATTATTGCTTAATTTTCTGAATTGCCACTTGCAGATACAATATATATTCAATATGAAAATTTAAATCAAGTAGTATGGTTTTACATGAAGTACTTGACATAATATATGTACATCTTGTAGATTGTATGTATCCCCTTTGCCTTGGAAACAATTTTTGTTTCTGGCATTATCACTCATGTCTAATTAAAGAACCAGTAAAATAAATTATGTATAAGTGCGGACATTTTCTATAACAAAAAGTTCATGAATGAAGTGACAGCGTAATTCAAACACTTTTCATTCCTCTTTATCAATAATTCTTGATTAATTGCTTTTTGATGACATAGAGCATTAGCAAATTATTTACCATCCAATTACCATTTCAAGCCAAATTTCTGTCTTCATTTTTATTCATTGGAATTGAAAAATATCTATACATAATAGCTATAATTTATATTAATGATCACCTTTAAAAATGTGTGAATTTCTACAATGTCTTGCCTACTAAATTTATGAATATTTTATGGTTTTGTTTATTAATACAAATTTTTCAAAGGTAATATTTTTAGCACTATTAATAAAACATCTTCATTAGGGCTACATTAAAAAGGTTTCAGAGCAAGTACCAGGTGCGCGGTCTGATCGTTTTCCGAAGTGCGGTGTTCACGTTAAATTTGAATAAGCCATTATTCGCCGCCCTGTTATTGCTCGAGTGGTTCTTTTGTAAATCTCGAGGCACTGGTGCCGCCTACGATTCGTTTTATTTAAATCATTTAATTCCCTACCAATTTGAAATATAGATGAGATTGAAACTTTGGTTAAAATACCGAGACAATTGTCGTCTCGGTATTTTGGAGAAGTTTACATTTCGTTTTATCGGTTAAAATCTGTATCATTCTAGGTAAATCATTGTATGATTTGGTTATACCAGAGAAAAACAAATTATAACTCCACTAAACTTTTATAAGTCACGATGCTTTTGTTTCCCTTGTCGCAAATATTATGTACATGAATATTAATGAGAATTTGTTTAATTCAGTAAAGTCATATTCATATTTTTAATATTGTAAGGGGTAACGTTTTATGAAAAAAATCATCAAAGTTTTTATAAAAACACTAGTGGACCCCACAGACGTTGTCCTGCATGATATTTAAAGCGATTAGGATATTAAGCAAAGAATGAAAGTACCGACTGCAGTGCCATCTGCCGGGCTGATTTGTGAATCTAAACCATTCCCAGATCCCCTTGAACACACACAAAAAATTTCATCAAAATCGGTCCAGTCGCTTGAGAGAAGTTCAGTGACATACACACTCACAGAAGAATTATATATATAAAGATACACATTATTCACACATATTTTTTTATCCCGACAAAACTAATTTTAGAAAACTTATTTACTATATTTCCCACTAGTATCCAATTCCCTCCGATTTACCCTAAAGAAGGTATGTTACGAAGCATGTTTGTAACAATCCAACTTTAATTGAATACGTGACTAGTGAAAACGCGGTACGTTTACTAATGAGAATTGTTAATAGTTATTAATTAATATTAATGCTATAAATCATCAGAACAAACGCTCAATGTCTACGAAGTTAATAAATCATTAATTGTTATATATTTAGTTTCGTAAATGGATTTAATTTTTTTATTATACTTGGTAATTCTTTTTATTTTGTAAAGTCATCTTCAAAACGTAAGAGTAAAGACGTGTATGTTTTAAATTTGGTACGTTCTTTTATTTTGTAATAAGTTCGGTCTCGCGTAAGTACCTAATTTGCGTGTTGTAAACCAGTTTGGCCCGAAACTTGTTTCGTTCCGGCAAGTACTGCCCGGATTCCAAGGTGTACTGATTGTAATTTATTTTGTATTGGAAGTTCCGCAGTAGTACATTGGAAATGTTATAAAAAATCATTCATATGCTATAAAAGACACCCAGCAACATAAACAATGCTTTTTAAGTAATTTTGTTTCTTCATTACTTAAGAAAACTTTGATCTTGTTAATCGAGATAGTGATTCTTACTTTTGCAAGAGCTAACTGTATTTTCTCAGGCACAATGTCCTTTAATCTTCGCATTAGTAATTTGCCAAAGCCGCGAACTCTCTGTCAGTAATAAATTGTTTCGAGAAACAAGATTAATAGTTGATGGCTGACATGTGCTAAATGAAAGCACCACTTAAACTTGTCGAATAAATTTGAAGGCATTTCGAGAAGCCATTGGGATAATAGAGGCCATATATTAATGTTTTCTTTTTACCCGAAAGAGATAAAAGATTTTAGTTTTAAATGTTGCTGCACCAACGTTAAAGCCGCACCAACAGACTTTCACATAATTATACCTAAAGTGATGTATTATGACTACCGGTAGTTTTTTCAAGGTGATCAGATATACATTATAGAATTTAATTAACTAGCTCTATTTGACCATGGTATTTGACAGTTTCCAGACAAGCAAAGCTTAGTTGTTGGTCCAACACATACGTAGCTTATACATATGAAGTGATTGTTGACACCTTAAAGGTTGCCTTAATTTCAAAGACAACTAACTACATTTGTTATCAGTTATAATTTATATGAATGTTGTAATAAAATTGCTAAATTGTGTATTTAACGAGTACTTGGGAACATTAAGAGCTTTATGCTTTCCGGGAATGATTTTTCAGTATATATATATTGCTAACGACAGTCGATACTTCACTTCAGTTAATGATATGATCTACAAAGTAAAATGATGAAAAGCTCTGAAACCTTGAAGAAATAATGCAGACACAAAGTAATGTCTTCTAACCCTCCGCAATAATTAAAGAAAACCTTATCAAGAGCATTATTCGAATTTATTTCGTTTTCTCCCAACCTCCATTTTCTTGGAGTATAAAGCTTAAAGTAATTGGCTAGAAATATGGAAGCCAGGTGGCTCAAGACGACGATAAATAATGTTTAAATAAACCCATAAAAGTTACTTTGAATAATATGATTCACCCTCCGGATAGTACATTATTGTTTATTCAAGAGACGTGGTCTCCGTAATTCGCAGACGTCTTAGAACGTGCAGCCAAATTATATTGTTTATAATTTGGCCAAATTATATTGTTTGTGTACAAATATTTTACAATATTTAAGCCCTTAAATGTGTATTATCAAATATACATTTATGGGCATATCACAGTACGATTTGCTGTGTCAGTGTCTCGCGGTGGACTGCGAGGCGCAGTGGAGAGCTGGAGCACTGAGGCGCGCCGATCCGTAATTAGTTACCAACAATTAGTTATATATAAAACATTAATTTATTGTAATTTTAACTAATTTTTTTTTTCTGAAATGCATGGAATGGAAAAGCCAAGTAGGCTTGCGATAAAATATATCGTGTAATTTCAAAATGATGTTATATATATATATATGTCATAAAATGAAATTAAAGTGTCAAAAAGTGCCTTTTTTTTATCGAGCGAAGTTATTTATCGTGTATAGATCTCTCAAAATGGATACATAAACCACTCAACTCCACCATATATTTTTTCCATTCGCCCTACTTCATGAAACGATGACGAAAAATGGAAAGAAACAATGAACTTTTTTGGAGTTTAGGTTATAGATCCTTAAGTTGCTGCTGTCTGCTTGTGTTCCCATAAATCTTAACTAATGAAAATTACATTCATTTTAGTGCATTTCTGTAAGCAATCAACTTCAGAAATTTGAATGTCGATCACCGTGCGGCAGGATTAACATTTTGATCACGTCTGCGAAGCTTGTAATGTACCTCACAGCGGAAATACTGCGGCGGGTGCTTTATTAGTGTTCGAGTATGAATCATTCATGTTGTATGTTTCACTTCATTTTGGGGGTGACAAGTTTCTGGGGTGGCTTTGAAAATAATTTACTATGGGTAGTATTGTTTAAAATGATTTTAGGAAAATTATGTATAGTGTAATTTTATTCCCAATAAATCGCGCAACTTCTGTAACTTCTTTTCAATATCATGTTTTCTTTTTTCTTCACTACTTTCGAAACTGTGCTAGTTTATTATATTTTAAACATGTAGAATTTGTGTTTGTTTACTAACTATACATTAGGGTATACTTAGTAAGAAACACAAATTCTATTCTTAATACTAGTATTCTCAAATGCAATTTCTCTTGAAATTATTAAGGATAATTTATTTTTAGCTGTCTTCAAATAAAATGGAAGAGGTTATCAATTCACGTCAATTTCTTTGTTATTGAACATAAATATTAAGAATACGGTTCTTAAATACTAATTGTATACATGAGCATAAAAGTGCTTAATTTGCACTTAGTTAAGCGTAACTTCTACATTTCTCTAAGTGCAGTTCTATATCGTTGATTGAGTTAGGCGGGTTTACTAGCTACTTGAAAGAACCAACAAATGAACACTCCCTTAAGATTAACAATGCGCACTCATTTGGCCACTCTCACAATTGATCATTCTTTCCTAAGTGCAAAGTCTTGTTCTGCGATAAGCCTACTTACATATTCGGAAAGTTTATTAATATAATCCATATAAGGATTTAATTCTAAGTTTCGGTTGTTGTGGTTGTTCAATTAATGTACATAAAATTGTACGAAAAAGGAAATTCATGACCATATTAGCCTTAGATTTCGGAATGTTTACCTCTTTAGGACAACAATGGTGGGTGTGCTAATTTTATTTTCGTTTTTTAACAACTTGTTGAAGATTGAAGATACCTCGGTACATTCCAATATAGAAATCTTCAAACACACGTTATGTAGAAGTTATTTCCATTTAAATTCTCTAGTGGAATACTCAGCTATTTGGTTCAACACTGGATTACCGAGCGTTTTATATTCGAGTGTCGAGAGTGATCGATACGGAAGTATTCGATTACGAATTCATATTCGGTGTGGAGTGATGTATTAAACCGATTATGTTTGACGAATTGCAGTATCGATGTGTGACAGAATGGTTTTCAGGAAATAAATATCAATTTCGTTGTTCAGTTCAGAAACAGCAGCTGCGTTTAACAATAATTACTTTACTTAAACGTACAGCAACTGTAATAGTTTTATTTAAAATCTCATATATTTTGTTCTAATTTACTTTATAAACTGTGTAGGCAATATAAAAAATGCCTTTTTCTTTAGCGTAATCTGAAACAGCCCTGCTGTAGCGTGACTCCTGTCTGGCTTAGCAGCTATAATTTATCGTAACCTACATACAAACTTATTACAAAGCATTAGCGGAAAATGTACGACCGTATTACGAGTAATTATTTTTAAAAGGGGTAAATAGGAGTTGAACTTAGACGTGCAAGCGTTCTGTTAATTTCTTTTAATTATAAAATTCCTTTGCGCGGAATTTAGGTCTGACGTGGAATGACTTTAGTTTTTTGATTAATTTACAAAGGGATAGCGACCCTGAACGCTGTGTCTGTACCTCGTGGTTCATTGTCGTAAACATTTTTCAGCAAAAATGTGTAATAAGGAATTTAATCCTTCTGATATGCGTAATCTTAAAACTGGTTTGGAATGCACTGTTGCTCGGCTCTTAGCGGAAGTACGGAAGTTGTTTACAAGCAATCATTCAGTTCAGCACCGAAATGTAAAAGATAAAACATACAAACTTATGAAAATCAGGGCGGGCGTAAAAAATTGGTATCAAATTAAATAGAAGTCTGTTTATTTTTCCTGAAAGTAATAACATTCTTAGTAGAATAATAACAGTGGAGTCCGATCGTTCTCTAATAATTTTCAATTTGCAGTCTCATATTTTTAAAAATATTCTCACGTCCTGTCTAGACTATGGCCAACAGCCAATACGCTGAGTCATAGTAGGCTTCAACCAATGAGAAAATGTTATTCCGTATTTAAACCTCGTCTCGATAATAAAACTTCCAAAAGATTTATCATCCTTGGAATCATCACTCTAACATGTACGCGCTTCAGGTGTAAAAGCTTAAAGCACAGAACATTGTAACATATATAACATTGTACTACGAACCGCTACGAAGTGCTACGAATTTCGGCTTAACGGATATTCATATATCATTCAAAACCTGTGCTCTGTTACATTATACATAAATTTACAGTTAACATAGTCAATATTATAAATGTACTGCTATTGTATGTCTTATTCTGTGTTATATTTGAATAACAATACAAAAATGCAACTGTTCCAAGAGGACAAATTACGGGTGAAATTTTAAAATTGTAAATTGAGCATTGTTCCTATGTACATACAACAATATATAATTATGTTAATTTTATTACACATACGAGATCTAGAGTTCGAGTTTAATAACAGCAACAAGTTATAACTTCTAATACGCATTAGCTTGGGATCAAATTGAAGCACATTGTTTTCAAGAGGCAATGTTCCACAAAGTTGCACCTGGAACTTTCATATTAGCACAACAACGGGACGTATTAGCCTCCTAAACTTTGCCTTGCGGTGCAGTAAAGGGGAAACGAGAAAAGTAAATTAGTGCGGTTTCCGACCTTTAGTAATGAGAGCTAAGTTTACTCACCGATATTTCATAATTTGTTTTTACTTCAAGTAATAAACACTCATATTCGTTAGTGATTAAGTTCACGATCAAGCAAAGTTTTTTTAAGTGTAAGTAAAAAATGCTTAATAACGGACAATTGTGTTTCTGATCAATAGGGTATGTATAGCGTTCTTGATAACAAATATAGAAGCAGGTAGAGTTTAAAAGGTATTAAATTTTTTCCTATTTTGAAAATTTCTTTGTAGTAAAAAAAGTTTATACAAAGACCTAGTAAGACATATTAGGGTTATCTGTCTGGAGATAAACATACTAATACAATTTAGGTGTAAATTGAATTCAGGATGAAGTTTCAAGTTAGAGGTGGCAAGTCAGCCACGACGTGATCTCTGGAGCATACACCTTCTTAGTTCCAAAGCTGCTAAGTTTGTCTTGCTTGTGATAAAACTTTCTAGTTGTAGAAACATTTAAATAAATTCGCTCGCTCCGGGGAATTTCTGTGGTTAGATCCTTTGTTATCAGACAGGATAAAGACATTATGTTAAACGTGTATGTAGATAAATATAGTATGTGCCTGCTCACGAAATTAAAATCGCATAGTATATATACAAATTATATAATGCCTTTCATAATGGCGTTAATAAAGAATTTAAATGTTCTCTTTTAAAGTGTTACAATGTCAAAAAAGCGTCAAAGCAGGGACAGCAAAACACGAAAGTTATTATCCGGCAAAGCTTAACTTCCCTTAATAAAATCGTAAAATGTAGCGAAGCTGAATGCTCTTAAAGCACAGCCACAATTACACCCGACTCCATTCCACTGTGATAAGCCGCTGAAAGGCTTCATAATCAAGACTTAGACCACAGTTGATGTATTGAAACAGTTATTAAATTGAGATTGCACTATGTCATTGTTTGTTCACAACTTTGGGAGTTATTAATCTTGCACAGAACTGTAGGTATATTTCAAGACAATACTAAATTTTGTAATAAATGAATGTTCGATATTTTGAAATTGGATAAGTGATCAATAAAACCTCATGTATGGTTGCCATAATGGTACGAATGCCCACTTAATATATTCCAGTACTTCAGAAATTCTAATACAGTAAAATATTTAATCAAAGAATTATTTTCCGTGAGGTGTTTGCAACTAAGCAGTAAAGTTATTCCGAAAATATTCAACTTTTAATATTTAAAGAACTTTATTTCTCATTACAAAAAGAAATTTACATGAGAAACTTAATATGTATATACGAACGAGATACACGTCGCCATCAGCCGTGCCAATTTTAGTCTTCTCATTCTGATATGTATCTTTAATGCCCTTTTGAACTGGTTAAACGCGCTAATATTACCAATTTTAGACGGTAATTGATTAAATAATTGCACACCGTCATACTTAATAGACTTCAAATAATTTGTACGGGCTTCGGCAAGATAAGCAAACTTTCAATTTCCGATACAGGGTGTATAATATTAAGTTTAGCGACTACAGTAAGAAGAGCTGTGTGAAGCTTAAGCCCACATTAACAGATGCAGTTTTACGAGAGGTTCGTAGAGGCTTACCGCTCGCGCCTTGTACTCGCTTTGTCCATTGAATGCTCCATAGATTAATATCGGAAGTTTCCACCGCTACTATGGATTATCCTCTATCGAGCTTTTTATTAGCCGTGCATTTTAATTATCTCCTGAGCGGGGGAGCTGTCTTTACCAAGACTTTATAGAAATAATTTTCACAAAAGAACGACACAAGTCGAGGAAGTTATTCAAATTAGCTAATACATATATGGCTATATCTATGTCTAGTCTAGTTAGCGTATCCCATCACATATTAATTGAGTCGGACTATTATTAGACATTTATGACAATTATAGACTATAGTAGGTATTTCTTGAGCCTTGTATTTACATACTTTTAAAGAAATACACTATACATAATAGTATAATTAAACGAATGGAACATTAGTTTTGCCGTTAGTACTTTGTAGCTTTTTGAATTGTAGACAATGCATAATAATTCATATCCATCGTGTTTTGAAAACGACCGTCCGTCCTTAAAATAGGTCAAGTGGAAAGATTATCGCGGCCTAGATTGAAGGCTATTTTTAAGATTTTTCATTTAAAAGACAACTGGGGTATCTCTTCATTGAGTTAAGAGATTTTTTAATCACGCACTTTTCTAATGTAAAAATAAGTGTCGAATAATCTGTCGATAGTGGTATTTACCACACAATTTTATATTTATAAAGTGTGTATTTTGGTAATCCTTTATGCTCATTATAAATTAAGTACCTATTTAAATTAAAATATCTATTGTATATGTATTCTATTTAGATTTTATAACATGCCAGTAACTATAACATATCTACTATTAAAAAATAAAATAAATCAGTGGCGCTACAACCTTTTGAGGTCTGGTCCTCAGACTTCTGTATCTGTTTCATGATCATTTGTTAATCTAATAGGCAACTAGGTGATCAGCCTCCTGTGCCTGATACACACCGTTGACTTTTTGGGTTTAAGGCAAACCGGTTTCCTCACGATGTTTTCCTTCACCGTTCGTGCGAATGTTATATGTGCACATTGGTGCACAGCTGGGGATCGAACCTACGACAGCAGTGATGAGAGTCGCACGCTGAAGCCACTAGGCCGACACTGCTCATGTCATCATATCTACTGCTACGAGGGAGGTCCAAAAGTTCGTGGAATGGAGGGGATGGAGTGGGGATAGGGGCGCTCGCTTAGTGTCATACTAATTGGGGACTCATAATTAGTATATAAATGGAGTTTCAGCCCTATTGCGTCATTCGTTTACGAACACTCGCCTGCTAAACACGTCAATCCGGAAGAAAACTGAAACTATGGAGAAAATTTAACACCGTGCTGTCATTAAATTCCTTACCAAGCAAGGAAAGAACGCTCAGACCATTTTGAATGGAATGGAAACTGTTTACGGGGGAACAGTGCCCTAGTAAATCAATGATTTACAAATGGCATGGTTTTTTAAACATGGTCGGGAGTCGATTGAAGACGACCCCCGCTCAGGAAGGCCATTTGAGGCCACCACATCAGACATGTCGAAAAAGTGGAAAAAATTGTACTGGAGGACACCCGTTTGAAGAAAAAACAGTTATTGCATTAGTTGGAGTATCAGATACCACAATTTTGCGAATCTACATGACCACCTGGGTATGACAAAAGTAGTGAAGATGGGTACCGAGAATGTCACGCCGTTCAAAAACAGAGCGCGTCGAAGCGTCAAAACATTTTTGGAGTTGTGTAGCGACGATCCTGGATCGATTTTGGAGCGAATTGTTACCGGCGATGAAACATGGTTCATCACTGAGCCTGAGTCCAAACAAGAGTCCATGCAATGGCAAAAAAAGGGGACACCACCGCCAAAGAAATTCAAAGTGTCGGAGTCGGCTGGAAAGTTGATGGCTACTGTTTTTGGGATTGTGAGGGGATAATACTGATTGATTATAAAGAAAAGGGCAGGACCATAACCGGAGAATACTACGCAACAATACTAGAAAAATTAAAGGATGCCATCAAAGAAAAACGTCGGGAAAATTGACCAGGGTGTGTTGTCTTGCAAGACAACGCGCCGGTTCACAAGAGCAAAGTTGCAATGGTGCTCTACAAGATGGTTCGATAAGTCCACCCACCCTATAGTCCAGATCTGGCCCCAAGTGATTTTTATTTGTTCCTCAATTTAAAAAAAGACTTAAGGGGAAGGAAATTTTCCGACGACAATGAGGTAAAGGAGGCAATTTTGGCTCATTTTGAGGGAAAAGATAAAAAATATTTTTACGATGGTTTAGAAAAATTAATCATAGATCAATAAATGTATTCGCTTAAGGGTGATTATATTGAAAAGGAAAAAAAATTTATGTTTCATTTTTACTAAAACCCTTTCATTCCACGAACTTTTGCCTCCCCTCGTAGTTCAAGAACCGTCCATCCGTTGTCCCTAATAATTTTAGTTATTTATTAAAGCAGCGAAGATTTATCTGTATGTATAGTTTTTCTCACAAAAATTCTTAGACTTTTTTACTCTTACATCTTGATTATACAAGTCATCAATCTATGAATCCGATTAAAAACCTATCACCATCGGTACTCATTATATTGTCAGCCAAGTTGCGGCCAAGTCACGTTCTCATTTTGAAAAAATTAAAGCTTCATTTTCACCCGTAGCGTTCTAAAGGTTTTATCATTGTAATAAACAAAGGACAAACGTCGTGTTTCGAATGTTTTTATTACGATTTTAATATTCTGCTCCCTTTGAAAGTGCCCTGATAAGGTATAATGTTTTTTGCCTAAATTTTATTAAGTTTAGGTTTCATAATTACGTTATTTTGTAGATGATGAATGTTTACTCAATTTAGTATATACAATATTGATACCATAAATCAGTAGATAAACTAAACATCTTTTGTTTTCAGGTATCTTTTTGAAGCTGTTTGTGAGAAGAATATTATAAGAGTACAATATTCATGTAAGTATACAATTATTATCGATTTTATATTGACGATTATTAATTGAACACATGTTCGAACTGTTTGGTAAATGTACTGTGAAATAATAAAACAAAAATAGTATTTTGATGAAAGTAAGACAAAAGAGATAAATAAGCAATTTAGTTTAGTTCAAATAACTCACAAAATCAATGGGTGGAAAATAGAAATCGGCTATCTTACGATAAATTCAGCGGCACGTAAAGTTATGCCCTTTTGCTTATATACGTTGTTTTTGGTTAATAAGTATAAAAATAAGATAATTATATCTGTGGCCATTGGTCAGAATATGATAAATGCAATTTCATTACTTTACAGGACAAGCAATTAAATTATTAAGAAATCTCGAAGGCACTATTAAAATATGAAACACTCGATATATGAATGAATGTACTGATCATTGTCTGATCTATGAGCACAGATATATATTTTTTAATCTCGTTAAACTCAATATAACCCATAACTAACAAACCACTAATCTTGATCAGTATGTTTTGGTAAAATAGCACAGAAATAGCGTAGCAACGCTAAAAAAAAGGTATTTGCCTCAATAGCAGTTGAATAGGTTGGATAGGAAATACATGGCAATCTCCGGTGCCAGGTAATGACCGGCAGATTAGCGGCGTTATGGACGCGTGCGGTCGCCGTCATTTGCAACTCATTTCATTTCAATGATTACGAACGCTTTTAGTGTACGGGATTGGAAACGGGAATTGTTTGCTTATTTCAACATATCACCGTTATTTGTATGTAAGAAGGTGAAACAGTGTTTTTGGCAAGCGATAGAATTTGAAAAGAGAAATACATAATTTCAAAACTGTTATTTAATTATTAGGGATGTTAATTTTCTGAAGGTTTATTAAGTTTACTGCTAAATTGATAGTAAACTTGCATTTTTTAATAATACCAATTCTACAATACTGCTTGTTTATATAGTTGATACATTATATATAATGTAACTTATATATATTCACCATTATGAGAAATTAGTGACCAAACAAGTGGGTAATTGCTTCAAAATCCGGAAGGCACGCTTTCAACTCCTCTGTAAAGTTATGTCGGCGCCTGCGAGTCGAGCGGCTGAAGTAGTACAGACGCAAATTGGTCAATAATTATCCTACTAATAAGTTTGGGTTACCAAATTCCTATTACAACTTTTTAAATAATATGTCTAATGCTTAGAAAGCCTGTTGCTCTAGACTTTTATTGAGAACATTGAAATACACATTAGAATGATAAAATTTCTCTTTGTATAGAAAATTCTGTGTCGAAATAAGATTGACTGTGAAGCAACAAAAGGAATCAGATTGAATATTGAATAAACACAGGGCAAACGATAAAGTACCGAGAATTAGATACGAAAGCTCTTTCGTCTTTGACAAAATGAATTCTGCCCGTGTTTGTGACTTAGAAATGTTGACGACATATTGACGATGTTTTTTAAACCTATTTCTTTTGAGATAATGGCTGGAATAATGATTAAAATATGCTTCTTCCAAATTGGTTTTATATTATTTTCTATTCGTTTGCTAACCACACTAGACGTAGAGTTCATTTGATAAAATATAAAATCAAATTAATATAAATCGGGAGTTATGTAACCTAACATTAGTTAAGTTACACATATATATATATATATATATCAGTCAAACCTGGATAAGCGAGAGTCCAAGGGAGCACAATCTCTTCTCGCTTTAGAGGTTTCTCACTACCGGTTTCTCGCTAATGCAGGTATGGGTAGCTTTCTCTCTTACAGAGGTACGCAGCAATAACAAGTCACAGCAAGTACGAATGTAGTAAATATGTAAATGATAAATTTGTGTAATTACAACATTATTATATACATATATATTTTATTTTATTTAGAACTTATTTACACTTTAAAAAATCCTGAATGAATGAAAATGTCAAATTTGTAATTTGTCACTGTATGTGTGTATGTTTATTGTAGCTATAGTTCCTCCTAAATAATATAAATAAATTAAAGCTCGACTGTCGCTTATAGAGGTTTAGAGAAGTAGCAGTCTCACTTATCCATGTCCATGAGGGAAAAACGACTCTCTTTAACAGAGGTTTCTGTTTCTCGCTAAAGAGGTTTTGGGAGCTTAAAATGACGGTCCCGTTACTCACTTATAGAGTTTTCTATAAGTAGAGAGGTAATAATTGTAATTTAACATTCTCGTTTCCGATAATGTCCAAAAAGGTCCTAAACTTATATTGTATTGTCACTTAGATTTAAGAACCGTTAAATAAGACAAATTAGCTTTTTGTTAGCGCAACCCTTCATTTTATGTTTGATATAAGGTAATTTTTAAACGATTAAAGCCAATTGACACCCGGCTTTAAACAAAGTGTTTCATTTAACATACATTTGAACATCTACAACAACCGCCACCAAACTTTACTCGGGTTTAGATAAATTAATTTAGACGCGCCGCCTCAACCATTTCCTCACTGCACTCACGCAATTTTTCTTCATAAATTGTAAAACGAAGTTTCAACGACATTCCGAATCAGCTGCGAAGATGTTATAAAAATTTCCTCTGCCTTTTAAGCCGTACTGAGTTCTGTCTCGTAAGGTTATACTTGTATTATATTGCTGCCAGATTAAATAGCAAAGTTGAACGTAAAGATCGAAGCATCAAGTTGTAAACGATAGTCGGGTATTTTTACTCTTTGAGCTGCAGTATTTTTTTGTGATGATTTTTTTTTAGATATTGTTGCGGGTGATGGAAAAAATGTTACGCTTTTCGAATAATTTCTGTTTAACTAAAAGTATAACCGGCTCCACAATAGATATGATCTCAATGAGATATGAGATGTAGAAAACCTGAGCTACGGAAAAATGAAGTGTGGCCAGACGAGATAATCTTTATTATATAATATTTGATTTCTTCTTCGTGCTTTTAAAATTGTGTTTTTGTTTCCGCTTGTGCTTGAGCTACTGCTTGAGCTTAGTCCCTGTTTGTTTGTGGTTTTGCTTTGCGCTTTCCGTTTTCCTTTGATTTTTGTTGTCCTATTTTAAGTGCTTTTATTAGGTATTTTTCAAAATCGCGGAGTGTATTACTTGACTTGTGACCTACATATATGTCAAAAACGTTGTAGATCCGGTATTTTACAACACGGCGCGGTGCTGAAAAATATATAAAAAAAATAAACAAAGTAACTTAAACAATCACCACTTTCCTT
Organism: Pieris macdunnoughi; assembly: GCA_905332375.1. Taxonomy (NCBI): domain Eukaryota; kingdom Metazoa; phylum Arthropoda; class Insecta; order Lepidoptera; family Pieridae; genus Pieris; species Pieris macdunnoughi. The sequence continues at coordinate 1,379,840 of CAJOBZ010000072.1, read as the reverse complement.
CAATAGACAAGCAACAACAGACCACATAAAACTTAAAAAAATACTTTTATAATAAAATTATATAAAAAAATGTTTTCCAGTTGTAAGAAAATACGGGGTGCCCGAATCTCCATCGCTTCGTCATTGGAATCATACATTTAATTTTGCATCAAAGAACAAACAAAACAAAAAAGTTAATGATGGAGATCTAAAGGGGAGTCTTCTTTTCTCAAATGATGTTGTAGCCCCTAAAACCCCGGATACCTTTACAGCCCTTTCGTCAACACATCCGAAGTTTGCCTTCGAATTAAGTCAACGGAAGAAATTCTAAACGCTATTATTTCTTTTAAAACGTAAAAAGCTAACTAAAACTAAAGCTGGTGCTTTCCCCGCTGAATCGCAATAACTGTATTGGCGTAAATGAAATGGCGCCACAGGGACCAAACTTTTTTTTAGTTTTCAATTTATCCATTTTTAATTATTATAATTATTGCAATGTTAGTTAAGTGTATTGTAAATACATAGAGTATTTGTGTTAATTCTTATAAATGCATGTTAACATATAATAAAATAAACGTACGTATAACAATTATGATCCAGTAACCAGTATATCATTGAAACTAAACGTTGTGAGCGTCACCTATCATCCTGAATTTAAAACCATCGACTTATAAGCGTCAAATTGCGACGCGGCGGTATGGGTTTAAAATTTTCATGTGACATTTTATGTTATATCCTGCAAACTATTAATCTGATTACGTTCCTATCTATGGGACCAATACGCTTCAAAGCAATAATTTGACACTTCTATCGTCCAGATCGGTGCACGGCTAGAGCAGCTTTAGTTGCACATAACCAAAAACAATTACACGTCGAATTTATAACTTCCTCCTTCGGTTTTTTTGGAGGATATCAAAATATTGTTCATACGTTTTATTAAGTGTTCATATTTTCTGATATTAAAACTTAAAATTTTCATCAAATACTTAAGTAGAAGATTGAATATCTAATGTCTCTCTTTCTCAGGTTAGTAGAAAAATTGGCCACCGAACAGGTACTCTTGGGTACTTGAAATAAGTACCAACGTACTTTTGGCATTGTTGGATTGCCTGCAGCCACACAACAATGGTTTGTTAACGCCTAAAATGTAAAAAAATTCCGCCACATAATTGGATCAACTGGAAAAGGTTTCCAGGCCAAAAATTTGGAAACGTGTCAAACGAGTTTTGTCTTCATAATAATGTCATTATTGACGTAACCTCATTTACTATAATGTCGCTTAAAGATTAAAATTTAAAGCGCCAAAGCTGTGGATCCGTGACGGTTCAAGATTTAATATCTAACAAAAATGAATGGTGAAAATGGTTATTACAATTTTCCCAAAATGGCACTTAGACAAATTGCTCTCGAAAGATCTTTAAAATTGCTATGAAGCTATAATGAAGGTCCCAGACCCTTTTAATGGCTAAGAGTACTGCACAGAGGATCTCAAGAGGCGAGGCGAATGAAAACGCTCTAATTATGTTACAATAGCGAAATAAATTATCCCAAAAAAATCCAGATTCTGAACAAGATTCCATTGTATAATAAAGCCTACTATCTTAAAACTATTTGGAAGGTTAGGCTACGACTCGGCAATTTTTTCCTGGAAAATTAAACGCAGTCGGTTGAATTCTTTGAAGCTCGCCTAATTGCGAGCCAAATATTGTATCCGTTGAGCGTAAATTTGTTATTGCTTGGAAATGGGATTTCCTATTCAGCACTCGATGTTAATAAAGGATTCAATGGATATTATCCTCTGACAGTGATTGCTTTTTCATATAAATGCGTAGCATCCTTATTTTTATATGAAAACTCATGATTATGTTCCATTAATTTTTCTTATCACTTTTTATGTTTGAAATGTTGTTAAATATTAATAAAAATTATAAGAGCAGTGTTGGCCTAATGGCTTCAGTATGCGACTCTCATCCCTGAGGTCGCAGCTTCGATCCCCGGCTGTGCACCAATGGACTTTCTTTCTTAACACTCGCTCGAACGGTGAATGAAAATATCGTGAGAAAACCGACTTGCTTAGACCCAAAAAGTCGTCGGCGTGCGTTAGGCACAGAAGGCTGATCACCTACTTTCCTATTAGATTAACATGAAACAGATTCAGAAATCTGAGACCCAGACGTAAAAAGGTTGTAGTGCCATTGATTTTTTTTTTGTTAAATATTAAACAATTCAAACATAACTGCTTTCAAAAAGCAAATGTTCAAATTATAAAACAATTATCTTCTGACCGGGAGTAATACGACTACAAACAATTTTCGTTAAAAGTTAAGGTAGAAGGATAGAAAACTGAAATAGTAACCTTAGTAATTGCATGTTTACATATATAGACGCAACAGTAATTAGTATTGACCGTTCTCCATGGGTTTATCAGGAGGCCAGTGACCGGCCCGCGGCTGTCGACGTCGACTTGTCATTTGCAAGCCATTTCACCTGCTGATTGCATCGCTACCTGCCATGCGGTTAATTGCAGCTATCTTGTTTTCATATCGAATGTATATTTTAGAAGTTGCTTTCTCTTGTCTTTGTTTTTAAATCATGCTTACTACGCTTTTCGTAAATGAATCTTAAGGCTATGTTATATAATAAAGCCGAAAACTGTCTTTGTAGTCCCGTAACACCTGATTGGGGGTAGACCCCCATTGATTCTGGCAGTTGACGCTGTTACTTTTTTTATAGGCAGAAGTTGATCAGCCTGTCTGCGGACGGCAATTTCCTCTAAAGGATCTGCTGCTTTGCATCATAAAAGTAACGTATTAAAATCTGCAATAATACTTTATCTATAAAGTATAACGACCACGCCTCAAATGCTGCACTTTTGCGGCTAACATTAAACCAACGGATTATACGGACCGATAACTAAAGTACTTTTCAAAATAATAGGTATTATGTACTAGGACCCCTGGATGGGCGCATTGTTTAACAGTGGAGCCGCTCTGGCGTGAGGCTAAATCGGATTGCGATTCTGCTTCTGTTAGATAGCATGCCATTTTGTACCAAGTTTTTGGAATTTGCAGTATTCTATTTATGTAACTTCGGAAACGTTAATATTTTGCGTTTAAAAATGGTAATGTTATTTATTCATTCAAGTGAGTATGGTCAGGATAGCGGTTAAGCGTCTTCGTATGTTTGAAATCCGGATGTACATTAATGATTTTATTTTTATGCGCTGCAAAATGCATTTTCGTATCAATATAATTAATCAAGTCCTCAAGAAGACAAGCCCACATATGATCATGAAACAAACTAGTCTCCGTGAATCATTAGGGTGGTAAATCAGGTAGGCAGTAAGTTTAGTTTATGACATAATATATTATCAGAGCTATGTCACGAAATAGAAGTCGAAACTCAATAAAGTGAAGACATACATATAAGTATATGTCCTTTGTCGTTTGTTCTCTAACTTGGAACTCATTACATTCATAAGTGTGCGTGGCGTTTACGAGCCCTTAATCACGATGTCTATCTATAAACAGTTGACAATTGACAACGGAATTTTGATTCTCTATGTAATAAGACGCTTAATTTGTATTAGTCTAGTCGACAAGTTGAAAATGGAACAAAATAGAGATACTGCTCTTAAAATTATGTGCGATAGCTCATTCGAACCGGAATGACGCCTAGAAAAATGTGCTAAAAGCGTGTATTAGCACATAAAAAATTGCAAAAGTTATAGACCATTAAAGATGAAAAAAAATGGAATTTAGTTTTTTGCCAATATTTAATAAACTATTAATATTTAAGAAATTTCAAATAAAGATTCTGAAAGAGGAGGAAATTTCCAATAAAAAACTCTCAGCTCCCGGAACTCTATCTCCATTATTTATAACTTTAATTTAACGCTGAAAATAGGTCTGTGCGTGACATTTTTAGGATTCGCGCGTGGCGTCAAAAGCGACTACGGCACATTAATTAATTTATTTAAGGTATTGAATATTTTTTTTAAATTTGAAAAAATTATGGTGTGTTCTGAACACTATAATTAATTTATTCCCGTTGGAAATTTTACTTAAAGTTAATTTTTCAACAAGTTAAATAATTGTTAACTAACGAAATTTTCTCGAACGACCGTCTTAATTGTAAGTGAAAAAAATGTTTTAATAATGGTCGTAAAAATATTTCGCTTCGTAGAGCCTTTCTTACATACATACTTAACAAGATCGTGCCATAAAAGTTAAAGAAATATTTATACTTTGTTTATAACAATTTTTTTACTTAAACAAAAACTTAAAAATCCAAGTAATGTTGTTAAAAAATTTTTTTTTTAAAATCATCATATTATCGTTTTTATATTAATACAAGATATTTATTGATTTGCAAAAAAAATTTCCCGCCATTGTTGATAATTTTTTTTTAAACAAATTGATTAAATCAATTGTTTTAAAAAAAAATTTCTCAACTTTATTACATTACAAATATTATGATTGTTTAAAAAAAAAATTTCCTTAATAACATATTTTAATTGTTTATAATCGTTTTTTTATATTTCTATTGTTTAAATAATTAGTTAAGAAATTTTTTTTTCTAAAAATCATAATTGACAGTCCTCTATAAAGTAACAGAAAAAAATTTTTTTAATCAACAATTCTATTGTTTATTAACTTACCAATTTGTTATAAACAAATGTTCAACTTTTATATTTTTTTCTAAAACTTCTAAAATTAACAAAAACAACCATATATAACAAAATATAGAAAAACATTTTTTTAAATTTTTTGATTATCATGAATATTACTTTTATTAAAAAAAATTTTTTCTTTTTTTTATAGACTTTGTTATATATGTTTGTTTTTGTTAATTTTAGAAGTTTTAGAAAAAAATATAAAAAGTTGAACATTTGTTTATAACAAATTGGTAAGTTAATAAACAATAGAATTGTTGATTAAAAAAATTTTTTTCTGTTACTTTATAGAGGATTGTGAATTATGATTTTTAGAAAAAAAAATTTCTTAACTAATTATTTAAACAATAGAAATATAAAAAAACGATTATAAACAATTAAAATATGTTATTAAGGAAATTTTTTTTTTAAACAATCATAATATTTGTAATGTAATAAAGTTGGAAATTTTTTTTTAAAACAATTGATTTAATCAATTTGTTTAAAAAAAATTATCAACAAATGGCGGGAAATTTTTTTTTGCAAATCAATAAATATCTTGTATTAATATAAAAACGATAATATGATGATTTAGAAAAAAAAAATTTTTTAACAACATTACTTGGATTTTTAAGTTTTTGTTTAAGTAAAAAATTGTTATAAACAAAGTATAAATATTTCTTTAACTTTTATGGCACGATCTTGTTAAGTATGTATGTAAGAAAGGCTCTACGAAGCGAAATATTTTTACGACCATTATTAAAACATTTTTCACTTAATTGACGCTGAGAAAATCGTTAGTTAACAATTATTTAACTTGTAAAAAATTAACTTTAAGTAAAATTTCCAACGGGAATAAATTAATTATAGTGTTCAGAACACACCATAATTTTTCAAATTTAAAAAAATATTCAATACCTTAAATAAATTAATTAATGTGCCGTAGTCGCTTTTGACGCCACGCGCGAAATTAAAAAGTCAAATAATGGAGGGGGGGGGGGGGGGGGGGGGGGGAATTTGAAAAATTTTCCCCCCGATCTCTATTTTAATTTCTTAAATATTAATAGTTTATTAAATATTGGCAAAAACTAAATTCCATTTTTTTCATCTTTGATGGTCTCTTTATGTGCTAATTTCCTACCTACGCTTATTAGCACATTTTTCTAGGCGTCATTCCGGTTCGAATGAGCCATCGCACATAATTTTTAAGAGCAGTACTCTATTTTGTTCCATTTTCAACTTGTCGACTAGACATATTGCCATTGTAAACATAGTAATTGGATGAATTGTTTGACAGTTTGTGTTGACACGAAGAAAATACATAATGTTATTCCAGAGCAGATATGTAACGTTAGGCCTTATATTTATGGTGTTAAATAAAATATATACTAAGTGACTTGCGAGTCCAAAGCCAAGATTTTTTTTTTCTTTAAATTAAAAAGATATAAATATTTAAAGTCTTATTACAGATCTGTATACTGTACACTACTGCTTAGGATTAAAATAAAGAGAGCCCTACTGAGTTTCTTGGCTTTTCGTTTTAGATTTGATATTAAATAATTAATGTATATTGACTGTAACTTTAGCAACGCAGAAGCCATGCAAGAGCATACACGTTTATTACACAAACTATTCAAGGCATTACTCCTTCATTAATTCAAATGCAGATCGATTATTGACAACTACATTCATTTGTGTTAATTAACTTAACTTAAATTTGTATTTTTTTTGTTTCAATAGGTATAAATATAAGATTCTTACAATGACACGATAAAGTAGTGTTATTGAATTTTTTGTGGCGTTGTTGTGATGTCGAGGCAAGTTGGGGGTTAATCTAATTCTGCTACATTTCAATGGGGTAATTCTAAAGCTAATTTGTGGAAATGAAAGAGCAGTCGTATCAAAGGCGAGGAAATTGTTCCTTGTATTCAATTTATCAGTGATCCTCCGCTACTGGAATATATATTTATTTTTTGTTGACATTGATTTCTTAGCTATTTGACTAACATTTAGTTAAAGTAAAAGCTCTATTGAAACAGCACAACAGTACGTACTGTTTCTACGGTTTTGTTTTAAACTAACAAAACTGTTTTAATTCACTTGAAGCAAATTGGGAAGATTAAAAAGCTTGAAAGATGGGTACCTCACGAATTGACTGAAGCAAACCGGCAAACGCGCGTCGACTGCTGCGTTACATTACTGAACCGGCACAATAATGAAGGTATTTTAAACCGAATCATTACCTGTGATGAAAAATGGATTCTTTACGATAATCGGAAGCGCTCAGCGCAATGGTTGGATCCTGGCCAGCCAGCCAAATCCTGCCCCAAGCGAAAATTAACCCCAAAAAAGTTACTTGTTAGCGTTTGGTGGACTAGTGCCGGTATTGTTCATAGCAGTTTTCTCAAATCTGGCCAGACTATTACGGCTGATGTCTATTGTCAGCAATTGCAAACCATGATGGAAAAGCTAGCGGCTAAACAACCTAGGCTGGTCAATCGCTCCACGCCACTGCTACTTCACGACAACGCTAGACCACACACTGCACAACAGACGGCTACCAAATTAGAAGAGCGCTTCAATTGGAATGTCTAAGACATCCTCCGTACTCCCCGGACATTGCTCCAATTTGTGCGTCACTACCTTCACCTTTAGCATCAAAAAACGCTCAACTGGAACTAGCTACACAAGAAATAAAATGGGATATTATAGGGATCAGCGAAATGAGAAGATTTGGAGAACATATAGAAGACCATGGAAAGTATATATTATATCATAAAGGTATGTATGGAATAGGATTCATGATTAAAAGACATCTTATAAACAAAATAGAAGAACTAAGGGGAATAACTGAACGTATCGCAATTCTTATACTTAATATAGAAAAAGAAGAAGATTGGGCCATTATCCAGGCGTATTCACCAACGGAATCTAGCAAAAAGGAAGACATAACAAAAATCGAGAAATTTTACGAAGATCTCCAAAATACAATTGAAACTGCATATAAAAACGTCATAATAATGGGAGATTTTAATGGCCAAATCGGTACACAAAATATCGGAGAAGAACTTAGTATAGGAAACTACGGGTTTGGAACTAGAAGCAAAAATGGAACAAGGTTGGTCAATTTTGCATTACAAAACAGACTAAGTATCCTAAATAGCTTTTATAAAAAGAAATTAAGAAATAAATGGACATGGATCTCACCGAACGGCCTTTATAAGAACGAAATTGACTTTATTATGACTAACAATAGAAGAATAATCAAAGATGTGTCGGTCATACATAACTTAAATTTTAACACAGACCATAGAATGATTCGAGCTACACTGACAGGGATACGCCCTAAGAAAACAAGACGATTTCATAATAAATACACAGTTATTCAATACAAATGCGAACCAGAAGTCCTACTAAATAATTTACAAATATCAATAGACAGTAAAGAATCAATACAAGAAAAATAAAACAAACTACTAAACCAACTAAAAACTATACCTAGAAAAGTAAACACAAACAGAAAGAAGCGAGTCTCACTCAAAAGTAAACAACTACTACAGAAACGTAAGGAACTACTACAAGAAAAGAAAACTAAAGACAACCGCCGAAAAATCGTAGAAATAAGCAAAAGCATAAGCAAAGAACTACGGAACGAAAGAAATACGAAACGATTTAATACTATGAAGAATTATATAGAAAAAACCGGAGGAATAAAAAAGGCACTGAAAGAACTAAATCGAAAAAAGGATTGGATACTAAATATAAAAAAGAAGGATGGTAAACTTACAGAGAAGAGACCCGAGATACTAAAAGCTGCTACAGAATTTTATCGAAATTTATATCAAAGTCAAAAGCTGGGACAAGTTGTAAGAGAATATGATGCATCTACCGATGAAGAGGAAATACCTGAAATACTAAACGAAGAAACCACAAAAGCAATTAGTACACAAAAGAATGATAAAGCTCCAGGATCAGACCTCATTACAAATGAAATACTGAAAATTACATCACTAGTTATTGGTCCGATGCTTACAAATATATTTAACGAAATTATTAAAACGGAAAATATTCCAGAAGATTGGACTAAATCTACAATAATATTACTACACAAAAAAGGTGACAAAGGAGATATAGCAAATTACAGGCCCATAAGCTTAATGTCTAATATTTATAAGGTATTTTCTAAAATTATACTATTGAGGATTACAAATATTCTTGAAGAGAATCAGCCCAAAGAACAAGCTGGATCCCGTCGAAATTTTTCAACCATAGATCATATACACACCCTTAGACAAATATTACAAAAATATAAAGAATACAACAAAAGCTACTATCTAGGGTTTGTCGATTTCAATAAAGCATTCGACACACTAGAACACGGATATATATGGGATAAAATACAGGGTGTACAAACAAAATACATACGATTACTTCGTAATGTATACACCAAGAGTACTGCGCAAGTCAAGTTAGAAGATATAGGCGAAGAATTCCCAATCATGAGAGGTGTACGCCAAGGAGACCCTATCTCACCCAAATTATTTTCTGCCGTTTTGGAAATAATATTTAGGAACCTGGACTGGACAAATGAGGGACTAAACATAAACGGTGAAAACTTGAGTCATCTACGCTTTGCAGACGACTTAATAATATTCTCGGAAAACTCAAGATCACTAGAAATGATGCTGCAACAACTAGCAGATGTAAGTGACAAAGCTGGACTATCGATGAATTTAAATAAAACAAAAGTCATGACAAACTCATCACAAACAGACACGATACAAGTAAATAATGAGCAAATAGAGAACGTACAGGAATATGTATACTTAGGACAGCTATTATCTACTGAAGGCTGCATGGAAAAAGAGATTGAAAGAAGAGTTACCAATACTTGGAAAAGATATTGGCCACTCAGTGAAGTGATGAAGAACAAAAATATGCCTATGAAAGAAAAGAGGAAGGTATATAATACACTCGGCGTCAAAAAAATCGCACCTTTTCTTAAATTCGTGTCAAGCTATTATAACTCCATCCTTCCTGTACCCTATATTATTAGTATCATTTGAAAGCTAATGAAATCCCTTATTTGAAACGTAGAAATTGGCTACACCCCTAAAAAAAGAAAATTCTAGAAAATGTGATCCATGTTATTCTGATCAAAATTACAAATAAAAGGAACAATACAAAAATTAAAAATAAACAATGACAATCCCTAAAATTACTTAAAACCTAGTGTTCCTCCTCTGCCCTCCGACCACTTCCAACTTCATGACCTGATGAGCGTCACGAGTTTCCAGGGGAAATTTCCCACTCCTCGATACCTTTGAAGCTATGAGACAAGAGCTGATTACGGCCCGAACTCTGTTTCAGCTCTCCCAGAGTCCTGATAATTAGTGGCTCTTTGGCAGTCCATAACCTTGATCCAACTCGACATAGTATCTTGACAATCAACTGTTGACGGTTTCTGCATGAACTCGAATTGGCGCCGACAAAACCTCCATGCCCCACATCTCCTCCAAAACCTGGTATATACCGGTGGGCATAGAGACCCTGGCGAGACCATTCCTCTAGAGAACGAGGTCTTCTTCGTGATAGAAATGCCCTAGAAATGCAGGATCCTCCTCCATACCCGACGGTTTCAGTAGATTGAAACGCTCCTGGTCGCCCGTGACTCTTTACATGTTGTTGGTGACAGGCACCCCGGGTTTCGTCGGATAACAGGACATTCCTCCACTGGTCGAATGTCCACGGCACGTGTTTTGTAAATCGCTTCCTTTTCGTCCGTGGATGGAGACAATTGGGGCCTGTAGAGCTGGGGAGCAAATTCTTCTCTAAGCCTTCTTTGATAGTGGAGACGCTGTCAGCTGTCCTTCGAGTAGCTCAAAGCCCTGCTAGCTCCACAGTTGGAGAAGCGGTTCCGCAAAGACGTCGACAATGGAGCGATCACTCTGACTATAGGACTCTGATTATGTCTCCTGATTAACCTCCAGTCTTTTGGAACGTTGGTATACCCGTTGCACTCGAAATGCTATTTTCAGTTGCCGAGCAACTTCAACCTGCTAGTCCGATTTGCAATAGGGCCACGACTTGAGCTGCTTCTTTGATGGTATATTTTCTGGTTTTTCTTTCGACTTTAGAGTGACCTTGTACTCTGGATAGGAATAACCATAATTGACTTTTACCCCTCGTTTTTCGTCCAGTGTACTTAGTGAGCTCAAGCGTAATCGCCATTTTTAATCAAGTGTATTTTTTTATTTTTAATAATATATTTTTTGAAATTATTAATTGAGCTTTTATATACTAATATAATACAGGAAGGATCTTAAAGTTATAATCCTTGAATTTTAGATATTTTTTTGACGCCGAGTGTATGTGCATTCTACCATGTTTACTATACGGGTGTCAAACTTGGGCATTGACAGAACATCTAGCAAATAAAATTAAAGTTTGTCAAAACAGCATAGAAAGAAGTACAATAGGTGTCAAAAGAAAAGACCGTGAAAAATTAATAAACATCAAAAGTAAAACTAAGTTTAAGAATGCATACACAACATACAAACAGCTGAAGTGGAGGTGGACAGGGCATATGATGAGAGAAAAGCAAGAAAAGTGGACAAAACTTATCACAGAATGGTACCCTTAGGACGGAAAGAGACATAGAGGAAGACATGCTAAGAGATGGGAGGATGACATTAAGAAAATAGCGGGTTCAACATGGACTCGCACTGCAAAAATGAGAAAAGACTGGAGAGCCTTATAGGAGGCCTTTGTCGGAAGACAAGTTGTAACCGAACTACCGTTTGCCGATAATTGATAGATAGTAAAATTGTTAGTATATTAGTTAAACTCTAGTTAATAATCAAAATGTGTTTTTAGTCATAAGTAAATTAATTTTAGGCACAAGAAACTACTCTGTGTAAATCTTGTTAACAACAATAAAGGCTTTTTATTTTATTTTATTTTTTTGCTTGGGGCAGGATTTGGCTGGCTGGCCAGGATCCAACCATTGCGCTGAGCGCTTCCGATTATCTTAAAGAATCCATTTTTATCACAGGTAATGATTCGGTTTAAAATACCTTCATTATTGTGCCGGTTCAGTAATGTAACGCAGCAGTCGACGCGCGTTTGCCGGTTTGCTTCAGTCAATTCGTGAGGTAACCATCATTCAAGCTTTTTTAATCTTCCCAATTTGCTTCAAGTGAATTAAAACAGTTTTATCACTAACACCGCAGCCTGCAGCTAACTCGTACGTGGTTTGCGATGGATCCGCTTCCACAAAAGCCTTCAATACTTCATTATCAACTTGGGTCTCAGGCCGTCCACGGGGCTTGTTCTGCAGGTCGAAATTTCCAGAACGAAAACGAACTGTGTTTTCTTTTGCAACATGACCGCCATACACATCATTCACCCTTCGAGTCGTTTCCGCAGCACTAGTGCCACGGCGGAACTCGTTCTCGTAAATAATGCGATACTTTAAGTTTTCCATTTTGTAAAATGAGTGACGCAAACAGAAGAAAAAAACAAATGAATGACGGTCATCGAAGCACAAATACATGAGTAAATAGCTGTACAAATTTGAATTTGGAATTCCTTACCAAAGAGGAGAACATCGTGATTAAAGTGGCCAGTACGAAATACGCCAATTTCATATGTAAGGACCTAATATAATTCGGTATACTCGAAACGTACTTGAATATTCTGTATAGTCGTTTTTTAATACAATATTATACATACAATATATTGAAAAACTTGCTGCCAGCATATGCATTTGACGGAATTATCGTTGAAAACGTTAATGATTTTTTAAATTATTTTATTTTCATGTATCTTTTGTAATATTACGGTATTTTGACACGTGGTAATTATTATATAATATCAGTTCCTACCTAATTTTATAATTCTGAATGAGAGATAACATTTTATTAATATCTTAAAAATTTGAATAACGCGTGAATTTTAAAAACGATGTGGGGATTTACCCGTAATATTTGCAAAATATTAAATTACGTCACCCAAGTGCTGTACGGCTCACAACAGTATTATATTTTCATTATGTGTAAAGTAATTACTCGCTATAATCAATTTTGAATCAGACGAAATGGGTCAACATCAGTCATTTTGCTTCTATGATAATATAATATTAAAATACGTATCCCATAGCGCGTCGTAAAAATATATATTAAACGTGAAAGCACTACGATGAAAAGTATCTACGTGGAAAGAGATTATATACAATCCGTTTTCCACAGCGAGAAAAATACCTTCGTCTTCGGATTTCTTAACCGTTCCAGTATACTGAGCTATTGATGTTTTCAATGCGATAAGTTGTGAATATTTTGCATGTGCATACGAAGATAGCGTTGATATAAAAATCAAATTTTATGACATCTTGAAATGCAATTTAGAAAAATTAAACTCTCCTCTGAATGTAACTACACCAGTTCTCAAATAAAGTGCATAGAACTGACAAATCGTGAAGATTTACGCGTCAATGTATTTAAGGAGCTGCAATTATTTCACTATCTTGAAGCAATTAATTACAATAATAATTATATAAATAAATCAGTGGCGCTACAACCTCTTTCGGTCTTGGCCTCAGATTTTTGAATCTGTTTCATGATCTTTTTTTTAAAATCTAATAGGCAAGTAGGTGATCAGCCTCCAGTGCCTGACACACGCCGTCGATTATTTGGGTCTAAGACATGTCGGTTTCCTCACGATGTTTTCCTTCACCGTTCGAGCAAATGTTAAATGCGCACATAGAAATAAAGTCCATTGGTGCACAGCCGGGATCGAACCTACGACCTCTGGTATGAGAGTCGCATGCTGAAGCCACTAGGCCAACACTGCTCCAATAATAAAAATAGTCAATAATAATTCAACGCCGTAACTTATAAATAAATCTAGACAAAAGAAATAAAAACGTAAATGGAAGTCAATAAAACGGCATTAGTATCAGATGTTTATAGAGGCGTCAATTGCTTAACAGAATAAATTAACAATAAACATTGATCCACCTGAGCATTCCTGAAAGCGGAGTTTCATTAGAGCAGCCATTAGGGTGATAGTTGCGAGTATCGACGTGGCTCGATTTATGGCGGACAAAATTTATCGAGTTACTTTGAGAAGGATGCCTACGTGCTCGCTTTATACTGTGTATTATGTGGGTTCAAAGGGATTTTGTTTACGCTACAGGACATTAAATCGTATATCAAAAATATCCCGGACTGTTCGTCAAATCTTGTAAGGATATCGGCATATCTTTAACTTATTTTATACTAGCTACAGTTTCGCTCGCGTGAATTTCTAGTAATTTTAGATGATTTTTGCGACTTTAATATAATAATAAGTAAATTTACATGAAACTATAATTAAACATCTAAACCTTTCTGTATAAACATTCCAATAATTTGTTTGGCAGTTTTTGGTTCATCGCGTTCATACACGCAACAGACGCTGCCGGGTACTTGATTTTGTAAGGATTAAGAACTGAAGGTCCTCATTGACAATTACTTGTGAAACACAACGTAACATAACGTTAAATTCAAAGTTTATTTTGATGAATTTCTCGTATAATTAAATCTAAACAGGAGTGCTTGCATAATGCACGTAGACGCTTTGAAGCTATTATAGCGCTGTCCGAGTACACAACCGAAGGCTATGTCATATGGTAGGATTACAGGACTGCACGAGCATAGACAATTTATTGTTTAATTAACTATTTAAAACAATATTAGATTACTTATATAACAAGAGAATCTTAACCACAGACGCAGTTACGTACTTACCCAACGATTTAACTTCTGCAATGTTTTTGGCGATGCAATTGCCTTGTTCGATGCTATTTTTGAAATTCGTGTTATAAGCACTACATATGATTTAACTATTTAATAACAGATGCAATTCGTAAATCCAAAAATAAACAATTCATCCATTCCCGATACTGTTACTTTTTTTTAAGTACAGCGTAGAATAAAAAATATATGTGATGAGAACAAAACATATAGTACCTATTTGACCCTTCTATTAGGAGTAGTAATTTAATTAATCAGAAAGATACTCTCAATTAAACAAATAATCACGTCATCATGAACATACAATATATATTAGCTATTATATTAGTGCTAAATGTAAATAGACAATTAAGAAAAAACCTCCATTAGAATGTAATTACTCTTTGAAGATACTGCAGTGTCCTTGTAGATTGTGAATAGGGTTAAATATTCATGAGTCTAGCTTAGAGCCACGAGGGTTTTTATAAGAGCACTAGTCTCTTCGCTTCATTTATAAAAAGGCTTATGAATGTTTATAACAATATCATTTCAAAGCTCTGTACGCACTCTATGTATTTGATTAGATATTTATATATAGTTGAGACGAAACAGTCGATGTTCTAAAAATTCATCCGAAACTCCAAAAAACACATTTTGATCCATATGTATAGGTACCAATATCGTATTGTGTAGCAAAGTTGTGGCACGTATAAAATACTAATAATATTTTATGTCCAGAAATATCTCCGATGATAACTTTATATATTCCAAGTTGTATGTAGACAGCGGCTCATCCGATGCGGATAATCTCATTACAGGGCGTTGAACTGGACTCGTATGTATCACTTTTAACATTATTACTTTATACACTGCCCCCATATTCCTGTGTAACGCGGGAATTTGTATGTCATAGTGAGTTTTGGTTCAACGCTCATACAAATTTTATATCAACACCAGGAGGACGATTTTGTATTCAAAATAGGTTAAGGTACCACTATCAAATTCTATAAGTCTATATCTGGCAATATATCTATTGACATACACAATATATCTAACCCTATCTTAATTATGGAGATATTGAAAGGCACTGCCCACATCTTCGTATAAGCCAGTCCTGGGTTAATAATAGATCCTTAATACAAATATACTGTAATGGAACTCACACGTTGTATTTCAAGTAAGTATAACATGGTGAATATATTATTTCTAAGAATGTGTCCCTTGAGATTTTCCTTATTGTAAAAGTTCGTCTAACACACTGGCAGATGCAAAATCGTGCTTGACTTTTTATTAATTACTCGCTTTTACTGGTTAAATTATAATATATTTCTAAAAGGTTCTTATAAAGATTAATACACTTGTGTAACTACTGTAACTAATTGAAAAAATATTGTTTAATACGCTAATAGTATGAAAAAATAAAAACTATGAATGTTAATGCTACACTAATGTTTAATAGGAAGTGTAACGCAAAAGTTACGTCACCAAAGGCTGTAATCAATAGTAACAAGCACTTGTATTATAGGGGCACATTCTGATTGCATAATTAATGAACATCATTTGCATTTAATCACATGCAAAATTTAACAAAGCCTACATTACTGATATTCGTTTGAAAATTTTATTTTCAAAAATAAAAAAAGATAAAACTGTAAATCGTGGTATTTGTAAATTTATTTAAAACATCATTTAAATTTTCAAACGTTTCGAAAAGCATTTACCCCTTAATGCTTCTAAAGTTTTATAAATTTCGTGTAGAGAATCCTGCCATTTGTAAACGAACCCAATCTGAGGCCTCTGCGGTGTCTGAGTTCCGAACCGCTTTTATCGTTTGAGATGTTTCAATCGCTAAAACACTGATAGCGGCATTTCTATTTGAAATTAGGTACCCACAGGAGTTTGTATTTATGTACATATGAAATAAATTAAAATATGTTTTTTATGGAATATAAGATACAGGTATCACTTATTCCACGTCATTAAATTTTAATCGGTAGACATCCCTACTCATCGGCAAAGAAGATAAAGGGTGAAGGCCGAGAGAAAAAGCCGGCGTAAAAAACTCTCGGTACTCTTTTAAAATAACAAATCATCAAACAACACTGTTTTAAAACAAATATCGCAAATTAGAATAAATTAAAATTAATTATGATTCAAAGGATAGTTAAATTGCTACTTATAATATCAGAACCCCGAGATTTTATGATAGCAACCAGTATTTGCGTTCTAATCAAAAGAAGCGAGTTGGTATTTAAATATATTTTTTCCAAATTTTCTCATTTAACGTATATCTTCGTATGGATTATAATTTCGTTCGCGTAACGGCGACATCTAATTTATTGCAACGCTCCATTGCCAAATTTAATTTGGTGCTGAAATGGCTCGCGTTATCAGTGGATTTAATATTAAATAACGTTGCCATACCGCTAACAGCATACTGGATTCCTTCTATATTAAATTGTTTTAACTAAACAACGCGTTATTACAATTATTATGCTTTAGCATAAATATCATTATGCGTTAATCAAAAATACAATTTTAAATTATACGTGACCCTTTTTAATGTACATCAACATTTTAATATTTGCATTAATTTAATGAACGCAGCAGTCGTTACTGATATTGAAACTGATCAGATTAAGTTGGAAAATTAAAGCGACAAACTACGTTTATCAATTACAAAGATTTATTGAAGTTTTTGTGCATTCAATACAATATTAATTTATTTTCTATGTACAAGTTTTGCAGTTGTGTATGAATTATGTCTAGTAAAATATTAGGAATGTGTATAATCATGATTAGGAATAGACTCATGTATTTTTTTCATACTTTCATTGTTTTTATACGTACAAAATTTAAATTTACTAACAAATACTACAACCTAACAAGTTTGTTGTTTTGAAATCGGAGCCGCTTTGCAATACTCCTGGGTGAAATTAGATTGTATGCAGATTTCATATCTTCCAATGTCTCCTTGCTATTGCTCCAGGGTTCTTCAATTTATGCAGTCATTTGTTTGCTTAATTGCTTTGTTGTCGCAAATAGACTGGGAAAATTGTGCAAATACGAAGACGGCCACCTTTTTTAGTATAACTTTTACCGTGTAAATGTTGTTTAATATATATTTTTACCTTTTCTATTTTCAATTCGTTCTGGACAAATGCATTGCATATGCCCAAGGCCCCAATAGTAAACAATCTGCGGCTGGCAACATAAAACAAAGCTAACATTCCCACAATGCTCAAAAGCTCGTTTGGTCTCGTACAATCAATAGCGTCACGTGCCAGCGTTGATTTTTTTGTCGGTACAGCGCCCCGGGGAAATTATATGGCCACCTCGATCACTGTAAGTCATGGACATGCTACAACGGTTCTTGAACGGTTGTTGTTAATGGCATCGTCAAAAGATTTTTTAAAAAAAATATATATGTCGACATATATATACGATTACGCTTCCTTAACATGAATAGGTTATAATGTAGATGTCATAGGTGGAATTTCAAAAATTACGATAATTAAAGTTTTGTGTATGAAAGAACAAGAATAGGAGTGAAAAAGAATATGAGATAACTTTTATATTTATTTAAAACAACAAAATTACTCAAAAACTCATGTGACAGTGAAACATAAATTGATAACAATTGTTCTGTCTGTATCGTCGACTTATATTACAATATTAATATAGTATTGAAAATATATTTTATTCTTAGTACATATTGTCTTTTACTGACATAACTTTTACACATTTAAAGAAAACACTTTTTTACCGGATTGAAGTTATGTATTATTATAAATATACAATTATTTTACATAATTTTACGTCAATCCGGTAAAACAGTGTTTTCTTTAAATATTTTATTCTACTAAAATGCAGGACAAAACCTACATAGGAAGTTATAGATTTGTTAAATCTTTTAGTAATGATAGAGTAAATTCATTGCTTGACACCTTGTGTTGTGTATTTCGTTGTATTATTACTATGCAGTGCAGTTCTTGAAAGGGTTATTATGGCTGTGATAAATCTTTGTACACTGAGGTGTCGTGTGGCTTGTGGCCTACATTTAATGACAATAGTACTGTAATTGTAACAAACGATCGGCGTAGGACGTTTTTCTTGTCTGGTTCAGTGACCCCAGGGGTTAGGGGGGAAGGGGTTGTATCCAAATACCCTAGACGCATATTTTATGCACGTCACGGCATTTGCTCACTATAAACTTTCTTTCGTTTGTTTTAACTATGATTTCTTGGATTTTAAATTAGTTTTTGTTTGTAGGTGTAATATTTATGGTTTTCAAATCTTTTGAGGTTTCTATTTAAATATAATTTAAATGTATGGCTCTATTTGTTGCATAGACATAGACACACAAAATAAGAATAAGTAAAAAAAAAGAATGAAAGATAACAATTCTTTTTTCTTGTAAAGAACAAGGTACGTTTTAAATGTGTAATGCGTGTGTGTTGTGGTTGTAATTGGCCCTGGCTCAGCATTATGCTGAGGAGCAGACTGCTGTTATTTGATTAAACTATTATAAAAACCTGTTTTGAACCCATTGAAGATCTTGGTGTATGAAAGAGAGCCGCTAAAATTCATATTAACGACCAACTTTGCAGACTATCGAAGTTTGAAAGAAATCCCCTGAGTGCAATAATTGATGTGACTTGAGGCTTGCGGTTTTCCATTACTTACAAAGCCTAAGTTGAAAGCAAGTAGTCTTAAATAGACTATCTGTGTGAAAGTGGGACATCGCGGCTGGCGCACCACCAAACAGTGTACTTCCCCCTCCTCTTTTGTAGCCTCGAGCCAACCCACTTAAACCAGACCTAGCTAAGGAGCCGCCGAAGCTTAGTGTTGAGCCAGGATTATCTATTATCTGGTTAGAACATGAATTCTGTTATAGTGATTGCGAAAATTATAACTTGAATAATTTACTTGTGATGTGTTTTGCAATTTTGTACAAAGTATTAAAAAAAAATAGCACTTAAGAACAGTGGGAATTCTGATTAAACAAGAATACTGAGATGAAATTTCGAAGTTTAACAAGTGTTTAGCTCTTGGTGTTGTGTTGAGACCGTGTAACGAAACTAAGATACGCAGCGAAGTTTTAACAGTACAACTTGGAGTCTTCTTAATTATAAACAAAATGTGGATCATTGCTATCAAAATTTAATGAAGTTGAGCTCTAAACTTTAGTTTTTGTGAAGGTCTGCTCTAGAAACTTTAAATAATTTATTTATAAACCAATTTGGTCTGCGATTACATAATGATGCTATTTTGAATTTAAGCTTTTAGAAGTTAAGCTTGGTTCTATTGTATTGATATATGACTATATCAACAGGTATCGTAAAAGACATACGATCGTAAATTGTCAAAGCAGTAAACTATGTAAGTTGCCTTTTATCCCCCAAACCCCATGGGGTTAGTTCTAGAGGAATAAAAGCCATCGAGGGGTATTGAATGACGTCACCACTGGCTCCAACGTACAGTTTAATCGTCCGTGAAGTTGTGAACGTGCGCCACTATGTAAACGACTAACGTTAATTAAGCGTTCGTTAAAAGCCTCTATGTTTCTCTCGATATAGCCTATTTATACTGGAAAATTATAAAGGGAGTGATTGGACAGTTCTGGCTGCGTCCAGGCTAAAGGCTGTTTGCTTTATGAAGATGTGTTATTAGTTAATTAGCTTCGGTATTTCGTTGCAATTAGTTGAAAATGTAGGTTATCGCAGTTTAAAAAAATATTTATGTACCTACACTAAATTAGTTTATTAGTTTAAATTGGTTATAAATCTTTTAAAAAGTAACGATAAAAGATGAAAAATAATGAGCTTGGAATATTTCTCAATACCTACTTAAAATATGGAAGTTTAATAGAACACTGACATTTCAAAGGGTAGTGCTATATTGTATCCTAGTTTAAGTTAGGTTTCACAATAATTAACTTTTTAATTTAATTAGCTTCAGGAAGTATTTTATTCAAACTCTCTTCGACATATTATAGAAGAATACAATTCTCGTGTTGAATTACAAAAGCCATATGGCCTGCTGAATAATACGGGACGAACCAAACTGTAAAAGGTCGGCTGAAACAAAGGAAATCATGTGTTTTTGTTATATTGTCTCGAGCTTTTTTAAGTCTAGCCTTTTTTATGTAATAGGAGGCAAACGGGCAGGAGACTCACCTGATATTAAATGATACTGCCGCCCATGGACACTCTCAATGCCAGTGGGCTCGCCAGTGCGTTGCCAGCCTTTTAATAATTGGAACTTCTTCAAGTTCCCTAAGTCGAATTGGTTCGGAAATACTTCAGTGGGCAGCTGGTTCTGTTATACCTTTATCTATCCGTCAGTTGTTTTGTATCATGTATTATTGTAACATGATGAAATAGTGTAGATAACGATCGCACGGTAGGAAGATAGTATGATGAATTTGTAGTTTCGACAGAACGCCTCTTGATGGTACTTAGATTGTGACTGGACCTTCGAAATACTTTAAAAAAAAGACTTTATAGGCAAAATTTTCGTGATTATATAAAATCTATATGAATTCATGAATTACGCTACTTGCTGTAGTTATAACATTAAGTAAAAAAGTTAGGTTTTTATTTTGACGGCACACAATTTTAAATGTTCCTTTGATAAAATTGTATAGTAATTTGAATAACATATAGTTCAGACGAAGCCACATAGGTTTAGTAGGTTGTAGCAGTAAGTGAGGTCGCGTGGAATCGATGTCGGACGGCGCCGCGAGGCCGACGACCGCTGACATTAGGGGTGACTAAAACTGCATTTAATTAACTTTTTCAAATAATACTGAACTTAAATGGCCTTGAATATATGTGTAACATAAGATAGGTTCTTAAAATTAATTATAGTGCGTAACAGTATGAGATACATTAATATACCTTTCACGGGATTAAAAAGAGTTTAATCACAAATGGGGGACCTTCTTTATGAGGGAAGCCGAGCCGGTCTAAGACGGCTTAAGGTATTCTTCAGGTAGGTAAATAGAACCATCACAATTTTACATACTAATTGTGTTTCGATAAGGGGATCGTTAACTTATAAATAAAGGGCAAAGTAACTTTTTTAAACACAATTTTATTATTTTGCAGCCAGCCCTATTTTAAAGATTATATTTCATATCCCGTACCCTTATACTTTTCTGTGCTTCCAGTTTATAGGTAAAGTTTGACTGTTGGGAAAATTATTTATTAGTCTTTTCTATGCAACTATAAAATTTCTGTTGTTTGTCTTAAAAGAATTTTGCCCGATAAATAAAATAACTTAATTTTAGCTAGTCGATACTAATTATCATTAACTTTCTTTTGTTGTCTAGCGTTTTCATAAATCGAACGAAATATTTATTATACGAGTACAAATTAAATACGTCAATTTAAATTAGCGTTGTGTGCCTTTGTAGTAAAAGCTTTTAAAAGTTCAAATTTATGATATGTTTCTCTTAATATAAGTAGCGCGAACTTCAAATGCATCGAGCTTTTTGTAAATACATTTCAGCACTTCCAGAAAGCTTTTAGTACTAAAAACTGAGAATAAAACAGTCGTTTCATATAAAGGCATAAGTATAAAATGTATATCGACAATTTCTTTGAAGATGCTGAGCGCCTAATGTAGTTCAAAATTCCCATCACGTCAGCATAATCATATGGCGTAGGGCGCCTGCGATGCTCGCTACTCCAGGAACATTTCTTTGCATCTGTCAAATTAATGTCAATGGCGAAATTTAGAGGCTGTTCACCTTAAACACTGAGGGTGAGATCTATAGTGCGCACTTGGACTTTGCTCAGACTTACCTTACGAAAAACTTTGCTTAGTGTACACGGTTAAACTATGATTTCGTATTTATAGACATTTTAACGTGAGATTAAGCTAAGCCCAAGCTAAGACAGAAAATGTCAAATACAAATTATTTTCATTTCATGCAATACTTTGTTTATTATCCTTTAAAAAAGTTAACAATAACAAATATTTAAAAATCTAAAACGGTACACATATATCTTCAATTTATTGTTATTTATGTATTCATTTATTTTATTATTGCAATAACTAGAAATTCACGAGTAACCTTTAGAAAATGTATTAATTATTTAAAGATGACAATAATTTTATTACGTAGAACGGATCGCAATGTTTTGGTTAGGTTATAGTTTGAATTTGTTGTCACTATAATATGCCAATTGCCAGGGCTGCCAGGTGACATACAAAATCACACCAGTTATTTTTAAGATTTCTCTGGGGTTTGAACAATTACATAAATAATATAAATAACAACAATAAATACCATTAATTATTTTATTTCATGATTTCATAGGTATTTATCAAGATCATTTTAATTTCTTTGAATTCAAATTCTATTTTTCCCAAAGTCTATGGAACTGATACTGGCAACACTGTTCATTAAAACCGACAAAATAAAGTCCAGTAAGATATGTGGTAAAGCAAATTTTGGGCCATTATTTTTGTTAGGCTTATAGTCAAAGTTTTTGGTAAGTCGTGATTTGTGGACTTGAGATTAAGCTAAGCCAACACTAGGGAGAGATTCGTAGTTTGCTCTATAAATACCGACTGTTCTTAGCTCGATAGTTAAGTCAGAGCAAAGTCTAAGTGCGCACTATAGATCTCACCCTCAGAATATTCAATGGTTTATGCATTTTATAGAAAGATTGTGTGCTTGTGAATTAATAAATCAGCTATATATGACACGATACTATAACGGCCGCTTTCTATACTCAATCCCAATCCAATTTTTACTACTAGAGATTGATATTCCAATCCATTTCCCATAAAATACTTTTCAATTTACTTTCGAAATTTACTTTAATTTATCAATCTAAATATGCGAAAATCTGGAATGGAAATAATTTTAGATTATATAATACGGAGTATAGAAAGCGGTCATAAGTAACTCTATTAAATTTTTTTTATTGTGATTTGTACCTTAAAAAGCCGTCCACCTAAGCGTCAAAGATGAACTAAAAAAAATTCTTATGTTTTTATTTTGAAATATTTAGTACACTGTGTACAAAGGCTTCCGGGTACTTAATGCGCCACCAGGCACTAAGTGCACCCTGATCACAGGTGCGCTTATCAGCTCATTATGCAGTGTATGTATGTCATTAATGAACCCGACATTATTTGTCTTAGGGATGGTGGGGTACAATAAATTGGAAACCAGACGGGACTTACAGTTGGCCTACTACGTACTGAAAGTCTTGAGGGGTGTAGTGTGCAACCCAAGTGTACTCCAAGAACTGGGTCTCTTAGTACCTATGGGATATGTGCGACGGCGAAGGCCTAGGTTATTTGCGATACCAAGGGCAAGAACCAGTCTGTTGCACAGATCCCCGTAATCAAAGACGTTGCGCCTACTGAATGCTGTCTCCGACACTATCGACATATTTATATGTTCGCAGAGTGAATTCACAGTAGCGATGTTGTGTATATTATGTGTTTCATATTATATATATGTACCTACTTTATTATATTGTATTTAATGTTTCACGACATTATCGTATTGGCATAGTCTGTAAGGATAATGTATGTATTTCTGTAATAAATAAATAAGTAAATAAATGTTACAACATAATCGTTGAAACCTAAGGAATATAATAATAAATTTACTTGCGGTGTAGTTCACTTATGATAATGAATATTCTGTGGCCTTTTTATGAATACTTCTCGCAATTTAATTGATAGCGCACATTTTCTAATTAAATACGGTAATGGGTGTCTGTCGAGTGCAGTGCAATTGTTTCATTAGCATCTCGGCAAAATGCGGCCAGAGGTCCTTTATATTGCCACTGAAAGAACTTCCTTACCGTTCATTATTACAGCAGAATACAAAGCATTTTGTAAATTAAAAGCCGTGAGGCGGTTATGGTGCACTGGAAATGACGGGTTGCTCCACTTGAAATATGGGCTTGCTTTGTCCAAGGACAATAATTGTGGTACTATTCTTTCGAATAAAACTGTTCACGCTGTTTGTTGATTTATCATACATCATTTTTACGCGAATGTGATTAAACGTCACCAATAAAGCAAATTGTGTGCTTAACAACCACAGGTGTGATGTTGTGGTGTTGAAATTGTGATGTTGGTTATATTCTTCCTTTATAACATAAAATCCCATTGGGTAATTTTGCCATGTGACTGCAAAATAGAAGTTGTATTAATAAACAAATCAATAATGGAACGGACTATCTGACGGAATGTTTGCTGTTTATATTGAAGTATATTAGCAAACAACAATGGTAAGCTAGCGCGATGCTCTCTGTTTTTCAAATAATAATTTCTCTTTTGTTTTATGACTATTAGTCGCCGTCACAGCTCAAGAACTGTTTTGTATTACAGCGGAGCGGAAGAAGTACTAAGATTGAGGTATTTTTACTTGGCTTTTTTTTATTCATCTCCCTAAATGAATGTTGAATATCCTAGCCTAGAGAATTTATTAATAAATACGTTATATATATATATATATATATATATATACTACGGCATTTGTAAAAAGCCTGATTTATCTTTTGTCCAGTTTGATGAATATCCGATACGTGCAAGGATTATTTATTTAGCCCGTTGTTGATTTGCAAAATACAATTAAATCGTATCCGAATTTCATACAGAATATTGTAAAAAACGTTTTTGTTAATTCATTTTTCCCGCATGTATATCCCGTAGTATGCTCACATAATATTTAATTAATTTATTTATTTATTTAGATAACAGCTAATTTAAAAAATAAGAATCCAAATGATAGCAAATTGCCACGAGCGTTCTACCATAGTAAGTGTGTCTGTGCATTCGGATGTGTGTCTGTTGTGTGAATAAGAGATTTTTAGTGACAATACTTAATATTTTATTTTGTATATAATTTTAATATGAGGTCTTGGTTTTATTTTCAAAGTTTTGTATAATCATAAGTAATACATTTTCAGGAATAATCCATCTGGTTAAGTGGGTGACTCAAAGTCAAAAAATCATTAATTCATATAGGTAACTTAATGTACATTTATGATCATCAGTAAAAAATAATGCTCCTAAATTTACATTTACTGTCAGTTCTCAAATTAAGGGCGTGGAACGGAAGAGAAAAACGGTAATATACTTTATTTTTTTGACCTTGAAGTCGAACATTCTGACTCCAGCTGCAACACATTGAGTATTTAATAATGGTTCAAGAATGTTTATTTGTTTCGATTGCAAAGCTCCAGGTATGGGTGGAGGTATCGGTTATTTTATGTAGTAAAAATATACTGTTTTATGTATATTAGCGTGTATAGCATAATCCTTTCGCCTCGTAAGTTAGGGCGGAGTAAACACCCCTCTTACCACTTCACAACAAATTGTAAATCACCTAAATGAACAAAATACAAACAATATATTTGTTTGCTAACACCGTGGTGCTGCGTTGAATAATATAACTTATTTCATTGTGAAGAATTATCCCTTTACCCCAGTCTTTAATAAGTCCGTCACAGCTTTCTGCGTCCACCACATCATATTTTCCATGTATTTATCTCTTTAAATGTTTAGTCGTTTACAATAATTATATCGGTAATGTAGGTGACACTTCTTGGAATGTCAACCGGTCCGCATGGTCTAAGATCCCGCTAAAAAATTATTTATATATATATATTCATAATTTGGCCGATGTTTTTATTAAAACAAAAAAAAAAAAAAAAAAAAAAAAAAAAAAAAAAAAAAAAAAAAAAAAAAAAAAAAAAAAAAAAAAAAAAAAAAAAAAAAAAAAAAAAAAAAAAAAAAAAAAAAAAAAAAAAAAAAAAAAAAAAAAAAAAAAAAAAAAAAAAAAAAAGGGGAGGAGGAAAAAAAAAAAAAAAAAAAAAAAAAAAAAAAAAAAAAAAAAAAAAAAAAAAAAAAAAAAAAAAAAAAAAAAAAAAAAAAAAAAAAAAAAAAAAAAAAAAAAAAAAAAAAAAAAAAACGGAAAAAAAAAAAAGGAAACCCCCCAAAAGAAAAAAATAATGAAAAAAAAAAAAAAAAAAAAAAAAAAAATTTTTAAAAAAAAAGCCCGGGGGGAGGGCGTTGTAAGGGGGGGTTTTATCCTAGCAGTGGTAGACCTGAACTGCGGTTCATATTTCATCATGTAACCGTTGCGTGCTAACATAATCAATATTACTGAACGCCAAGGTATTACCTCTAAACAATATGTTTATTTTAAAATAATATACAAACTTTATTCAAGAATGGTTTTAAATGCAGGAGTATTTTATAATCATAGATACTGTTGTAAATGGACATTATTTAAGAATATTGAAGAAAAACAAGCTTATTTTGTGATATATATATACATAGTAGGTCGGATTAATATCATAAAAATACTTGGTTTCGGGTTGAATGAAATTTAATTTTATTAACTTACGCAAAAGTCTTGTTAACAAATGGCATGTCCTAGTATATACATGAGCCTAAGCTTAGTTAGCGTCCTACAGGCACAACAACACCTAATATCATATACCTAAAGTAGTATTTGGCTCCTAAATATTATGTGCACACACACTAGACTTAATATTTAAAGTTCTAAGACTATAAATTGATGATTGATTGATAGATGAAGTTTTCTGTATATACAAAGCTGATGATGCATAAAAACTTGCCCTGCAAAAAAGAGTCACCTAAAAATACCTTATACGCTTAATAATAATAATAACACAGTTCATTACCTAAATAAGGAAAAAGTTCTGTGTCGAAATTTTTTATTCGTTCAATAAAAGGAATATTTTTGATATACATTTTTGTTTATTTGTAATAAACCTGCTAAAATTTTAATTATGTTAGACTTTCTGTTTTTGTATATACATAATATGTTTATATCTTGTCATATCTTCTATCAGTCATCTCACCGTTGCATACATGTTTGATTATCATACAAGCGAATCCCTAACTAGATTTTAATAATTGACAGAATAAACAACCGGTACATATTTATTATCTAGAAATATCAACATTTTCTACAAAAGAATTTGAATCAAACGATTTTTCGAATGATTGTGTAAGTTTAATTAAACGTAATGTAGGATGTTGCCCAACAACCTCCTAAAATGTATTCTGAAATTGAGGGTTCGAAGATAAAACATAGAAGCAATAAAAACGTATCGATTTCGATACTTGTTTATTTTACAACTCGTACGTAAATGTGCGCGGAGAAAATTCTGGTTCTATCACAATGTAAAGAGGATAATATGTATGTCAGGTCGTATCAGGTATCTTTTCTCTAGATCCTTGTGCAATGTTTACTGCAAGGCGTCCGAAACATAGTCATGTAATCAATGTGTTCACTCTGGTTTTTAGAAGTCTCATTATATTCCCGCTCGCGTAAAGCAAAAACAATTTTAGAAACCTAACCTAACCTACCCTTTTTTTTTTTAAGACAATTCACACCAATTGACCTAGTCCCATGATAAGCTGGTGAAGCTTGTGTTATGGGTACTAGGCAACGGATAAACATACATACTGTAGATAGATAGACATATAAATACATATTTAAACACCCAAGACCTAAGCACAACACCAAATGCTCATCACATCGATGTTCGTCTCAGCCTGGGATCGAACCCGGGACCCATGGATTCGCAGTCAGATTCTTTACTATGTATAACTTAATACAATTTACGCTATAAATTTAAAAGCACACACATATATTATAAGCATTTTACATATATTTTATAAATATTTATAAATGTTACTATAGCGATAGAAGACAGCTTTGTAAAAGCTTAATTTCATGTAGTTCAAACAATGTAATATAAAGCGATGGTGAATACGTTCCCGAGTTCCGGCCCCATGTGACGCATATCATAATACCGTTTCCGGATTGAGCTGTAATAACGCAGGATTTGTTTGACACTTTACATATGATATGTTTTAATAATTCTGCAATGCCAGAAACGTTAAATGTGTTGATCCCCTATCAATTATGTATAACGAGAGTGTACAAAATCGTGTATTCGTGAATTCGCTTTCATATGACAACAGAGAAACTTTAGATATTTTTTATATTTTTTTATATTTTAATAGCCTAGAACGTTAGCTCCCTAACCCTGTATTTACAGGATCAAGCGGCGCACTCTTTCAGAGGCGTCGTTCGAGTGCTCATTCCTTGTGAGGGCTGCCTCAAAGCGGATTCCCGCAGTGCCCTGAGAGCTAATAACAACGTGTGACCATCCCTGAAAGGGTACATCAGCGTTGTGTAAAAGATTAAATAATATAGTTGTTTTACTTCAATTACTTTAAAAGCTATGTCTCTTTTTAGCCGCGCCAAAAATCTAAGGTACAAATAGGAAAATAATTTGTATAAATTTTACAGGTTAAAATTTTTTCTTCTTTTATGTAAATTGTATTATGCTAATTTATAAGTATCACATTTAGATATTACGTACACGCGATACGATGCCTGACTTAAGTCAATATAAATCCTAAAATACATTCAGGCTTTAGCGCTAAGGCTCAGTCATGTCATAAATCTTAATAATAATCCGTGCTGTTTTGTTATGATTATTATACCATTCGTCGATTTGCTTTAAAAGTAATGAATACGACTGTCAGAAGATCTCAAAGAAACTGATAAATATACAACGGTCGCGTCAAATCGTCAGGGAATTCGGAAAAGTTTCCGATATATTATGTAAGAGATCCCTTTACTGTTGACAAGCTTAGGAGATCAGAACTTGACTAGCGCAGTTGTTAAAAGAAAATTCCATCAACGGTACTTCACGCCTCCAAAATTAGGCCTGCAAATGAAGTGTAATTTTCACAAACAACTTCACCATTCATCACGCGAACAATCACAGTTATTTCGCGATAGTTTGAAAACAGTGGGGTATTAAGGTTTTTCGCGATCCATCCCCCAAATGGAAGTGCGCATGTGCGTGAACGGCGCGTCCCGCAGTGTCACTGAGGGTGCTCGCAAGGCCGTACGTCACCCGCAGTCGAGCCGCAGTGACGTTCCAAATCGAGTAATCGAATTGGTGTTGTGAAGTGCAATGTAGAATCGATTTTGCGTGATCTCGATTGTGTCTACTCGCAAGGAGGCAACGTTTCTAGTCAACGGGGTATGCCGATATTTATGTAAGTCTTAAGCTAGGCACGTGACACGTCATTCGCCTATTACCAAATGACTGAAATATTTAACAATTGTATGTTAATTAATAACAACATATTAACATTGTGTGAATAAAGTTCACCACATAATTCTGGTATCGGTTAGAACTTTTTTTAATTATGTATGCAGTTATATCTTAAAAGTTACTTAATACACGACCCGTTTTATATTACTACGTTCTGAGAGGCGGGTAGACTGTGTCACGTATAACAACTTAAAACGGTGCTCTGTATAAATTTGATCTTTAAAAATAATAAAGTGAGAAAAACTCCGATAATACTGAAAAATCGTTGAAATAAGTGTGCAAGAAACCCAATGAACAAATAACAAGTGAAAAATAAACACCAAAAAGGGATAAAACCAATAAAATAGTGCTATTGTTTACACGGTCAATTACCATAAATCTACGTGCAAAAGTTGCTTTTCCGGACAATAAGTCAATAGTGGAACAAATCTGAAGTGAACGTGCGTGACAATTCAATGCAAACTCAAGAATAATTAAACTTTCTATTTAAAAAATGTAAAAATAACCTAAAATGCGTTGCTAAATTGCTAAGTCATAAAGGACCAATTAGATAAGTACAAAACAACAATTGATAAACAACACCATCTAGCGTCAAATAGCCAAATCATCTCAAGAACAGCTACTGCAGTACCAATCGACGTAAACAACTACTCGATACTAGAGGTCGCAAAAGCTAAAAATAACAACTTAAAATACAAAAATAAATCAAAATGGAAGAGGTAATGGCAGCACTTCGAAAAATTCAAAATGACTTAGATGAACAAAAAACCGCTATTACAAAAAGCGCAGATGAAGTGACGGAGAAAGTAACAAAAAATATAAACAAAATATTAGACCAAAAATTAAAAACTTTGGAAAGAAATCAGAAAAAACTCGAGGAAAAAATAGAAAACCAAGAACACAGGTTAAATCAGTTGGAGAGGCAAACAAGGCAAAGAAACGTTGTTTTCTTTGGTATAGAGGAAAATGAACGTTCTTATTCACATCTAGAAAACACTGTTATTGATTTTCTGAACAATTATTTTTCTTTAAATATAAACTGCAATGACATAGAAGCCGCTAGAAGAATAGGGAAAAAAGGCGACAAGCCCCGTCCGATCGCGGTCACATTCGCCACTCTAGGTTACAAGATAAAGGTAATGCAACAAAAGAAAGCTCTAAATGATACCAGCTACTATTTAAAAGAAGATTACCCATATCACGTCCTAGAGAAAAGGAAGATTCTTCAGGAACAAGTCAAAATAGAGCAGGAAAAAGGGAACAAAGCTACCATAAAATACGATAAGCTGGTAGTAATTAAACCCAATAAAAAAGATGCCGACCACACGGACAACAGAAAAAGACACCTTTCTATCTCTCCACAACAGAGGAAAAATGCCGAGAAAAATACTCTAAGTACCAGTACACAAACAGCTAAGAAAAATAAAACCGTTCAAAGTCGCACAACACCTCAACGATCCTCCAGCATCTCAGAAGGAGTGATTAAGCCAGGAATGCTTAACTTTTTAGTAAACAAGAAAGACATGCAGAGCGACGAAGGAAATAAAAGAAACAGCAACGACATATAGCAACTAACAACGCCTCTCTCAATGTACAAACACAACATAGATAAACTTAACAAAAAAGGAATCATCGCATCTTCCAAGACGGCCGGTCACCGAGGAAGATTACGACCAAAACCTTCCAGCAACACCATTAAAAACCAACTCATCTACCGAAGAAAACAATCTAATTAACCAGCTCTACATAACCACGTACAATGTTAGAACACTCTCCTCATACGAACGTCTAATAGAACTTACTGAAGCTTTTAAAAACGTAAAATACGATATCATCGGATTATGCGAAGTTCGTCGCCTCGGAAGCAAGATAACAGAGTACGAAAACTTTATTTTCTGCCACACTGGAGAGACACCGGGTAAATACGGAGTAGGCTTCATAATAAAGAAATACCTCAAACAATACCTAGGAAGTTACATCGGACTCTCAGAACGAGTAGCTCTACTTCATCTGAACTTACCAGGCAAAAAGCTTACCATCATACAAATTTATGCTCCTACAGAAGCTGCAGATGAAGAAGAAATCGTTGAATTCTATGAAACAATATACAAGGCCATTGAAATAGCACACAAAGATCTAATTTTGATGGGAGATTTTAATGCGAAAATAGGAGAGCCGCAAAGCGACGAGCAACTAGTTATGAAACAAAATGGATACGGACAAAGAAACACTAGAGGGCAGCGTCTTGTTGACTTTGCTCTAGAAAACAAATTAGCTATAATTAACACATTTTTCAAGAAAAATCTAAAAAGAAGGTGGACTTGGCGCTCTCCAAGTGGTCAATATAAAAATGAAATAGATTTTATTCTAACAAATCAACCACACATGTTTCACAATATAGAAACGCTAAGCGTAAGTTACCCTTCAGATCACAGACCACTAAGAGCAGAAATCACTCTCACAAAACCAATAAAAAGCAGAGCCAGGTACTGCAATACTCAATATAGCACTCTTAAAACAGAAGAAGAAATTAAAGAATACAGGAACTTGATAAGCAACCAACTGCCAGCTTTACAAGACACGTCTCCTGACTGTACGGCACAAGAATATTACAATAAATTAATCAACATCATACAACTTAGCCTTCGTAACGCAAGAAAGGTACACCAGCAAAAAGAAAAAACACAAGAGGTTTTGTCAGAACGTACAAAAAATCTAATAAGCAGGAGGCATGACTTGCAGATAAACAGTAATAAAACACGTTCCATGAAAAATGAACTTAAAGCTCTGTATAAGCTAACCAGCAAGTATATAAAAAGAGATTACAAAAATCACAGAAAAAATACCATCAAAAAATATTTAGAACTAAAAGGAAGCTTAAAAAAAGGTTACAAAGAACTAAGGACATATAAAACTTGGATCGAAGGCTTAACAGATACAGAAAAAACTAAACACTCCAGGAAAGACATCGTAAACGTTGCAACAAACTTTTACAAAAAACTGTACTCCGCTGAAATTAAAGCCAACTCTGAAACCTCTAGTACTAAGACCTATCTACAGGCAAACCCTAAACAAAATATCGCTCCAATAGAGTGTAAAGAAGTTGTAGACACGATAACGAAACTAAAACCAGACAAAAGCCCTGGAAGCGACGGTATAACCAACGATGCCATAAAGACAGCACATAATTTACTAACTGAGCCACTGACCAAACTGTTTAATATAATAATGGAATCTCTCGAAACACCGTCTGAATGGTCAAATTCTAACATAATTTTGCTATATAAAAAGGGAGATCCTAACGACATTGGCAATTACAGACCCATAAGCCTATTACCAACTGTGTATAAAATCTTTTCTACAATACTAAACCAGAGAATTAGTCAATCGATAGAAATAAAACAACCGGTCGAACAGGCTGGCTTCAGAAAGGGTTTTAGTACCGTCGACCACATCCATACACTAGAGTTAATAATAGAGAAATACCAGGAGTTTCAAAGACCTTTATACACAGCATTCATAGATTACCAAAAAGCTTTCGACACAGTCTCGCACCACAGTATATGGAAATCTCTGGAAGCTCAAAATGTAGAAAAGTCATATATAGATGTTATAAAAAAGGTATACGAAAAGTGCACAAGTCAAGTCAAATTAGAAACTACTGGACCCATATTCCCTGTTAAAAGAGGTGTTCGTCAAGGCGATCCGCTCTCTCCGAGGATATTTATTGCTATACTAGAGACTGCACTGAGCGAACTAGATTGGAGTAAAAAAGGTTTATATATAAAGGGCAAATATCTGAGTCACCTTCGCTTTGCAGACGACTTAGTGCTGTTCTCCGAATCCAGTTCTCAACTTCAAAGCATGATCGAAGACCTTTGTAACACTAGCAGGCAGGTGGGCCTCGAAATAAACATTTCCAAAACAAAACTCATGTCAAATGGCACTAAGAAAGACATAATCCTAGACGGCAACACACTAGAATACGTCGAGCAATACGCCTACCTAGGAAAACAAGTCGGTTTCAGCCAAAGTAGCAATGAACTAGAAGTACAAAGGAGAATTAAAAATACATGGAATAAATATTGGAGTTACAGAGAGTTATTTAAAAACGATATGCCTATAAATCTTAAAAAGAAAGTCATGGACTCATGTCTGATCCCGTGTTTAACCTACGCGTGCCAAACGTGGAAGTTTACAAATAAAATAAAAACAAAAATCATTACGTGCCAAAGGGGAATGGAGCGCAGCATGCTGAACATAAGCAAAATGCAAAAAATTAGACACGCTGACATAAGATCCAAAACAAAAACAATAGATGCATTAAATCACGCACTAAAACTAAAATGGAAGTGGGCTGGGCATGTTGCGAGGCTCAAAGACGACAGATGGACACAAAAAATTACGACCTGGAAAGGACCTAAAGGAAAACGCTGCAGAGGGCGACCTTTCGCACGCTGGGAAGAAGATATTAAAAAAATAGCTGGCCCCAAATGGCAGCACATAGCGCAAAATAGAGAAAACTGGCAAAAGCTGGAAGAGGCCTTCACCTGAAGAGGGGTTCCCATACAATAATTAGAATATCAAAACTGTAAATAATAATACTTAGCATGATAGAAATATAGTCATAATATTATTCATCTACTAATAGATTTTGTTAAGTTTTGCAAAGGTTTAGAAAACCACATAAAGAAATGTACCTTATTAATTGGGAAATAAAAGGCTTTTTATTTTTATTTTTATTTATTTATTTACTACGGCATTTGTAAAAAGCCTGATTTATCTTTTGTCCAGTTTGATGAATATCCGATACGTGCAAGGATTATTTATTTAGCCCGTTGTTGATTTGCAAAATACAATTAAATCGTATCCGAATTTCATACAGAATATTGTAAAAAACGTTTTTGTTAATTCATTTTTCCCGCATGTATATCCCGTAGTATGCTCACATAATATTTAATTAATTTATTTATTTATTTAGATAACAGCTAATTTAAAAATAAGAATCCAAATGATAGCAAATTGCCACGAGCGTTCTACCATAGTAAGTGTGTCTGTGCATTCGGATGTGTGTCTGTTGTGTGAATAAGAGATTTTAAGTGACAATACTTAATATTTTATTTTGTATATAATTTTAATATGAGGCCTTGGTTTTATTTTCAAAGTTTTGGTTAAATCATAAGTATTACATTTTCAGGAAATATTAATCCATCTGGTTAAGTGGGTGACTCAAAGTCAAAAAATCATTAATTCATATAGGTAACTTAATGTACATTTATGATCATCAGTAAAAAATAATGCTCCTAAATTTACATTTACTGTCAGTTCTCAAATTAAGGGCGTGGAACGGAAGAGAAAAACGGTAATATACTTTATTTTTTTTAACCTTGAAGTCGAACATTCTGACTCCAGCTGCAACACATTGAATATTTAATAATGGTTCAAGAATGTTTATTTGTTTCGATTGCAAAGCTCCAGGTATGGGTGGAGGTATCGGTTATATTATGTAGTCAAAATATACTGTTTTATGTATATTAGCGTGTATAGCATAATCCTTTCGCCTCGTAAGTTAGGGCGGAGTAAACACCCCTCTTACCACTTCACAACAAATTGTAAATCACCTAAATGAACAAAATACAAACAATATATTTGTTTGCTAATGCCGTGGTGCTGCGTTGAATAATATAACTTATTTCATTGTGAAGAATTATCCCTTTACCCCAGTCTTTAATAAGTCCGTCACAGCTTTCTGCGTCCACCACATCATATTTTCCATGTATTTATCTCTTTAAATGTTTAGTAGTTTATAATAATTATATCGGTAATGTAGGTGACACTTCTTGGAATGTCAACCGGTCCGCAGTGGTACGACCTGAACTGCGGTTCATATTTCATCATGTAACCGTTGCGTGCTAACATAATCAATATTACTGAACGCCAAGGTATTACCTCTAAACAATATGTTTATTTTAAAATAATATACAAACTTTATTCAAGAATGGTTTTAAATGCAGGAGTATTTTATAATCATAGATACTGTTGTAAATGGACATTATTTAAGAATATTGAAGAAAAACAAGCTTATTTTGTGATATATATATACATAGTAGGTCGGATTAATATCATAAAAATACTTGGTTTCGGGTTGAATGAAATTTAATTTTATTAACTTACGCAAAAGTCTTGTTAACAAATGGCATGTCCTAGTATATACATGAGCCTAAGCTTAGTTAGCGTCCTACAGGCACAACAACACCTAATATCATATACCTAAAGTAGTATTTAGCTCCTAAATATTATGTGCACACACACTAGACTTAATATTTAAAGTTCTAAGACTATAAATTGATGATTGATTGATAGATGAAGTTTTCTGTATATACAAAGCTGATGATGCATAAAAACTTGCCCTGCAAAAAAGAGTCACCTAAAAATACCTTATACGCTTAATAATAATAACACAGTTCATTACCTAAATAAGGAAAAAGTTCTGTGTCGAAATTTTTTATTCGTTCAATAAAAGGAATATTTTTGATATACATTTTTGTTTATTTGTTAACCTGCTAAAATTTTAATTATGTTAGACTTCTGTTTTTGTATATACATAATATGTTTATATCTTGTCATATCTTCTATCAGTCATCTCACCGTTGCATACATGTTTGATTATCATACAAGCGAATCCCTAACTAGATTTTAATAATTGACAGAATAAACAACCGGTACATATTTATTATCTAGAAATATCAACATTTTCTACAAAAGAATTTGAAACGATTTTTCGAATGATTGTGTAAGTTTAATTAAACGTAATGTAGGATGTTGCCCAACAACCTCCTAAAATGTATTCTGAAATTGAGGGTTCGAAGATAAAACATAGAAGCAATAAAAACGTATCGATTTCGATACTTGTTTATTTTATAACTCGTACGTAAATGTGCGCGGAGAAAATTCTGGTTCTATCACAATGTAAAGAGGATAATATGTATGTCAGGTCGTATCAGGTATCTTTTCTCTAGATCCTTGTGCAATGTTTACTGCAAGGCGTCCGAAACATAGTCATGTAATCAATGTGTTCACTTTGGTTTTTAGAAGTCTCATTATATTCCCGCTCGCGTAAAGCAAAAACAATTTTAGAAACCTAACCTAACCTACCCTTTTTTTTTTTCAATTGACCTAGTCCCATGATAAGCTGGTGAAGCTTGTGTTATGGGTACTAGGCAACGGATAAACATACATACTGTAGATAGATAGACATATAAATACATATTTAAACACCCAAGACCTAAGCACAACACCAAATGCTCATCACATCGATGTTCGTCTCAGCCTGGGATCGAACCCGGGACCCATGGATTCGCAGTCAGATTCTTTACTATGTATAACTTAATACAATTTACGCTATAAATTTAAAAAGCACACACATATATTATAAGCATTTTACATATATTTTATAAATATTTATAAATGTTACTATAGCGATAGAAGACAGCTTTGTAAAAGCTTAATTTCATGTAGTTCAAACAATGTAATATAAAGCGATGGTGAATACGTTCCCGAGTTCCGGCCCCATGTGACGCATATCATAATACCGTTTCCGGATTGAGCTGTAATAACGCAGGATTTGTTTGACACTTTACATATGATATGTTTTAATAATTCTGCAATGCCAGAAACGTTAAATGTGTTGATCCCCTATCAATTATGTATAACGAGAGTGTACAAAATCGTGTATTCGTGAATTCGCTTTCATATGACAACAGAGAAACTTTAGATATTTTTTATATTTTTTTATATTTTAATAGCCTAGAACGTTAGCTCCCTAACCCTGTATTTACAGGATCAAGCGGCGCACTCTTTCAGAGGCGTCGTTCGAGTGCTCATTCCTTGTGAGGGCTGCCTCAAAGCGGATTCCCGCAGTGCCCTGAGAGCTAATAACAACGTGTGACCATCCCTGAAAGGGTACATCAGCGTTGTGTAAAAGATTAAATAATATAGTTGTTTTACTTCAATTACTTTAAAAGCTATGTCTCTTTTTAGCCGCGCCAAAAATCTAAGGTACAAATAGGAAAATAATTTGTATAAATTTTACAGGTTAAAATTTTTTCCTTCTTTTATGTAAATTGTATTATGCTAATTTATAAGTATCACATTTAGATATTACGTACACGCGATACGATGCCTGACTTAAGTCAATATAAATCCTAAAATACATTCAGGCTTTAGCGCTAAGGCTCAGTCATGTCATAAATCTTAATAATAATCCGTGCTGTTTTGTTATGATTATTATACCATTCGTCGATTTGCTTTAAAAGTAATGAATACGACTGTCAGAAGATCTCAAAGAAACTGATAAATATACAACGGTCGCGTCAAATCGTCAGGGAATTCGGAAAAGTTTCCGATATATTATGTAAGAGATCCCTTTACTGTTGACAAGCTTAGGAGATCAGAACTTGACTAGCGCAGTTGTTAAAAGAAAATTCCATCAACGGTACTTCACGCCTCCAAAATTAGGCCTGCAAATGAAGTGTAATTTTCACAAACAACTTCACCATTCATCACGCGAACAATCACAGTTATTTCGCGATAGTTTGAAAACAGTGGGGTATTAAGGTTTTTCGCGATCCATCCCCCAAATGGAAGTGCGCATGTGCGTGAACGGCGCGTCCCGCAGTGTCACTGAGGGTGCTCGCAAGGCCGTACGTCACCCGCAGTCGAGCCGCAGTGACGTTCCAAATCGAGTAATCGAATTGGTGTTGTGAAGTGCAATGTAGAATCGATTTTGCGTGATCTCGATTGTGTCTACTCGCAAGGAGGCAACGTTTCTAGTCAACGGGGTATGCCGATATTTATGTAAGTCTTAAGCTAGGCACGTGACACGTCATTCGCCTATTACCAAATGACTGAAATATTTAACAATTGTATGTTAATTAATAACAACATATTAACATTGTGTGAATAAAGTTCACCACATAATTCTGGTATCGGTTAGAACTTTTTTTAATTATGTATGCAGTTATATCTTAAAAGTTACTTAATACACGACCCGTTTTATATTAATAAAGAAATCAATAGTATAGTCTGGACAAACGTTACATGTTACCTAATAAGTATTCTGAAGGTTATGGAAATCAGAACAGTCACGAGACAGCTTGACATGACATTGTATTTGATACGGATTGTTCATATTTTTAACGAATAAATTACCAACGAAACCAGTTGTTTAGGAACAATAGCTTCATGATTTATAAATTATTCCCCGCTGAGTGTAAAAAGACATTGCGGCAAATATGCCTGGTAATTTATTTTCAGTTTGAAGCAATAAACAAACATTTAAATCTGAGAATTTACATTGTTAATATCATAAACATATGATTATGGATTGTATTGCACTACAATGTAAGAACGTCTTTCGAATAGGTTACGTGAACTTTAGCGTAGCACTAAGATTACTTGTAAGTATCGATTTAATGTAGGAAATAAAATGAGTCATGAGGGGTCATCCCATGCAATTATTAGCCCGAGGGTGACACCCCTGGATCTTGAATGAATTGATTAGTGAGGGAACACACGAGTCCCCACACGTCATGGACTTATTTTTATTTTTGCTCTTTTCGCGACGGGCGCGACGTGATATTTACGAGCTACAGAGTATGGGTCTGTCTCTGAATATAAAGAGTTTATGGGTCAAGTTAAAAATCTCAATTTGAGCATACTTTTTTCTTATTAAAACTATTGTACCACAAATAACGGTTCGGTGGCCGTCGATACACAACATCATACTAAATAATAAGTCCTGAGTACATAACTCATTATGTTTCCTTATCAGGAAGAAGGCGACACAATATCGTCAGCCGTAAGGATTTGGAGGAATTGTTAGTTTGGGAACAAAGAGAGGTTAGACTGATGCTGATACCTTGCCTTATAATAATTCACAAACACGCACAAAACACTCACTATAAAATTCTATATAGAGTCATATCATATAGAATTATCAAGAGATAGTAGAGTTTTTTTATTATATTGACAAATATAATTAAAAAAAGTTTATATATCAAAATAAAAATGCATCTAATGAAACCCGAGAAAATCTCAACAAAGACTAAAGAATAAATGTGAGGATCGGCCGAGTAAAAAGATTTGGGATCATCTTCATCAAATATTATAAAATCAAAATTATGTATTTCGAACAACTACGTAGTCGGTCCCAAAGTTCTGTCATAAATGGAAATAATGATAAAAACAAAAGTACTGATCAGTTTGTAATGAGTGATATATCAATTCTTAGTACATTAATTAAGGAATAAAAAAAGCATAAAAATATTCGAAATAACCTCCCTCATTTTTAATACAGGCCCTTAAGCGTCGCGGCCAGTCATCTATCGCAGCACGCACCATATTCGTGTCGATTTCAGTCACTGGTTTTTTTAAAGATGACTTCAGACTCTCCAAATTTTCATGAGGTTTATCACAGACCTTCCTCTCTAAGCCCTGTCATAATTTTCGGGTCCAAAGGATTAAGGTCCGGACTGGAGGAAGGCCAATCCTCATGTCTAATTAAGACGATGTTTTGACGCTCAAACCAGGCTTTAGTGGTCTTGGCTTTGTATGCAGACGCAGAGTCCTGCTGGAACACGAAGTGATGTCCCGCAAATAGGGTGCTGGACATGTCTTTGACAAGGCGATACAAAACCGTCTCTTGGTACACTGTAGCACTGGTTTTGACCCCCTTTTCGAAAAAATTAACCTCAGTTAGCCCGTAATAGGACACTCCCAACCAAACCATTACTGATGATGGATGATGTCCATGTTGCACCCTTGGAACTTTATTTTCAGCTTCTTCAGAACTCCTAGCGTACACTGTATAATTCTGTTTATTGTACTTCTCTTCAATATCGAAAAATTTTTCGTCCGTAAAGAGGATATCACGGTGTCGGTTTTTCGCGTACCGCTTAAACAACACCCGCGATCTCTTAAGCCTTATTGCTTTTAGACGAGCATTAAGTAAGTGCCCACCCTTTTTTTGTATGCTCGTAGACCAAGATCTTCATTTAAAACCTTTTTTACTGTTTTCCTACTGACACCCATCTGCAAATCCATCAACTTCTGTTTTCGGACAGGATTTCTTACTATCCGCGCCTTGATAGCTTTGATTACTGCTGGTGTTCTTGCGGAGCGTGGCCAGCCAGTTCTTTTCTTGTCCTCAACACTGGAGACTTTAAGGTACCTATCAATAGTACCGTACACAAACCTAAGCGTTATATTCAAATTTTTGAGCAACTTGAAAATGGTACTCGGCGAGTGTCCACAGCGGTGCAACGCAATAACAACTATTCGGTTTACTTTCAATGTCCACTCCATCGTGAAAAATTACGGAAAGTTATTGTTTTTTGTTTTAAAACAATAATCAAACATTCCAAAATAGAATGCAATAATTTTTTTATAAAATCCTGCCCGAAATGTAGAAATAATTTGCTAGTGACAGAACTTTGGGACCAACTACGTATATTTATTTAAAATATGAGCTACTAAGACGCACAAAGTATTATTTTTTCCTTTCAAACTCAAACTCAAAATATCTTTATGCAAGTAGGTAACCAAGTACACTTTTGAATCGTCAAGTTAAATTAATCGTAAATTTACATTTACTACCAGTTCGCAAGTCAAGGGCGTAGAGCGGGTAAGAACAACTGGCAAGAAACTTTCCGCCACTCTTTTTAATCGCCAAGTATTGTACTTCACATGTGCATTTATAAACTTATACCTCATTGACTGAAAAATTCCTTATCATTTCAGCTTTGTTATACATACTTGTCCTACAGTTCTACGCTTTGAATGTTCTAAATTAGTCTCTTGTGGAAGCTTAGAGTAAATAGCCTTATTTAAAACGTCACTCCAGACAATTAGCCAACCCACAATTCTAGACAGGACGCTGTCTAGGTTAATGGATAGCATTATCAGTACGCCTAAATTCAACAAGGACCTATTTGATCTCTGTAGATGTTATCACCTATCGAAGTCCAATCTTGCAGTTGAAACATGTACGGCAACAAGAACATTAAGCGATAGATTTGTGTACTGCTTTTCAATGGAAGTCATCATTTCTCTTTTTAATACCATTTAATAATATAACTCAAGAATACACAAAATAAAATGTTATTAATTGTTGTAGAAATGGTGTGAAAATTTAATGGCTGATTTGTGTTTTAACTTAAAACTATGAATTTACGCAAAAAAAATCGGTTGTTAAAATAAAAGTCTTCTGAA
Organism: Pieris macdunnoughi; assembly: GCA_905332375.1. Taxonomy (NCBI): domain Eukaryota; kingdom Metazoa; phylum Arthropoda; class Insecta; order Lepidoptera; family Pieridae; genus Pieris; species Pieris macdunnoughi. The sequence goes on along the minus strand of CAJOBZ010000072.1, from coordinate 1,338,009 downwards.
AACTGAAAATTCTGTTCTGAATAATCTGTGTGATTAAAGTTGCAAGGACTGTTTCCGTTTCTTGAACCTCATAACTTGTCTTTGCCGTCGTCGTCTCTTAGTCAGTGACTAGTCGAAAAGCAAAACGAGCAGCAGCCTTACCTAATATTAAGTGATAACGGCCATGGACACACACTGCTGTGCTGTCTTTTAAAAAGTTGTCATTTGTTTTTTCGATGTAAAACAACAGCTAAATTCTGCCTTTTGCTCTTAAATACGCTGGCTCTGTACTAGTTATTTATATTTATTATATATATATATATATTGTAAAAACCTTCTATAAATGTTTGCAGACTTACAAGTGTCGTGCTAAATGTATCTCGTGCGATAGTTACAGGTCGTTGACCTCGCTAACTACCCTGTAAACCCCACTCAATACCTGATAACTAGATTTCACTCTTGACTGCTCTTCAAATGGCTAACTCTATTCATGTCTAAACGACTGGCGGAGAATGACTTAAAGGAAACTACTAAATTGTAAGTGATCGTTCAGGATCTCCGGTAAACATAAAAAAATATTTTTCTTCAGGCCCCTCTATACCTTCTCGTGTGAAAAGTTATACACTCACAGTCAGCATTTACAAAGTAACTATTAAAGTTAATCTTCCGTAAAATAAAAATCTAATCTAAAGCTTGGCGTGTAAAGTTGAATAATTCTATGAAAGCTTTACGCTAACGTATAATGTCGCTAATTTACGACAGATTAAATCCCTCAACATACGATTCATAGAGCTTTTATTGTATTAAAATACGAGTTCAAGTGAGTTCAGAACTTTACCGTTTTCATTTGTCTATGAATAGGCCGGTATTATGCGATACGGTTATCGTTGACAGCCGACACTCGGCGGAGCACATTGTTCTAGAATCTATTAATTTTAAGCGAAAAATACAATAGTCTACCATTTATTCCTTGTTTTATAACTGATGTTGCAGTCTTTTCCATAGGTTATTATTACATTCTTACTACCACACACATATATACTTCATGTATACGTGTAGTAAATTGGAAATCCCTTGTATTGCAGTGTAGCTATTCTAATATGTATTTTAAATTATAGTTTTTAATTAAAATATTTTTTATAATAATTTTTTCAGGTGAGTTGCGAGAATCGTATGGAGTTGAATGTTGACGTAAACTATCTTAAATAATAGCTTCATATTGTAAAATTAAACTTAGAATAATCCAGAACAGGGGTCTAACGAGCGGGGTCTCTCTGCATCTTCTACCGCATTTACCATGGAGAGTGTTCAGAGGAGTTGTTCGGTCTAATACCTGCAGCTGAGTTTCATCATCGGACGTCAAGGCAAAATACAAAATACCATCCGTATCACCTCGACGTCCGTCGTTCCACAACAGAGCGTTTTCTAAGGCAGTTTTTGCCGCGCACCACCACTATGTGGAACCAGCTGCCCACAGAAGTATTTCCGAACCAATTTGACTTAGGGTCCTTCAAGAAAAGAGCGTACCAATTCTTGAAAGGCCGGCAACGCACTTGCGAGCCTTCTGGCATTGTGAGTGTCCATGGGCGGCGTTATCACTTAACGTCAGGTGAGCCTCCTGCCCGTTTGCCTCCTATTACATAAAAAAAAGGCGGGGCACTAAGAATGAATTGCTGGCAAACTTGACGAATGCGTTGCCGGCCTTTAGAGGAGTGGTACGGTGGTGGTATTTAAACGCCCTTAGTAGTATTAGTACTGAATTTGTAGAAGTTTCCGTAGAATTATATAAAAAAGGTTGTCTGTCTTATATGTGTCTCAAATTTATACGATACCATACAAAAAACAGATCAACAACGATACATGATTTTCGTTGTATTTATAGATATAATAAGGCATAACCACCCCAAAGGCGGTGTGGAGACAGTCCATTCACCCTGTATTTGCGGTTGGCCACCGATGCATAACACAATATTACTGCTGTGGGATTTGTCGCATCTCATATAGGACCGCCTTCATGGCTTAGTTGGCGGCGCACTTGCTTTATTAAAAGACTTTGGTGCCATATCCCGATATAAAAGAAAGAATATAGTCAAAAGGGCTATTCAATGTACGATAGTACAAATACGGTACATTTTTAGACTATTTACACATGCACAATTCAAATCCCAATCTGGTTAAAAAATCATTCAGAATAAATAATAATATTAATATTTGTTTTTGTGGGTAATATTAATTTTTTTTCATTAACTTTAAACAAAAATCATCGGAACTGGTGAAGCAAGAATGGTATTAGCACTTCAAACGATATTCCTGTGTTATCGACGTTTAAACCTCCACCTTACCTTATAGAAGAGGTACTTCTACCGATTCAAATTTAATGACGTGGAATAAGTGATACCTGTATCTTATATTCCATAATAAACGTATTTTATTTTAAAAAATACTGACATTAAACATTCACATGTCATATGGCAGTACAATGAAATACTTCAATGGTTTTCGCCGTCTAAAAAGGCTTGGGATCCTAGAGATCTCCAGCATCCCACTAATACCGCCATTCAACGCCGATACAAAAGGATTTCCACTGTAATAGAAAATCTTTGTTCTACTATCGTTGTGGTCGGGAAAGCTTAGCTCTAATTAAAAATAGATTACTGTGTACTGGAACTTTTCTGATTGTGCTTGGTACTTGTTGGTACTGTGCAAAATTGTATCGACAACGACGTAAATCTATACTTAAAAATGTAATGCATATATATATATGTAAATAAATGTCAGTAGCAGCAAATGTATAAATCGGCAGTCTGCCTTTACAATAAAATAAAAGGTTTCTAATCTTTTGTACACTCTCCTTGATCAAAAGTATTAATCTAGATGCTTAGAAAACACAGACCCAAATATATGCACTTATAATCTTTCATGATTCGGTAAAATCAAGTAAATCTAATTGAATTTCGAAAATTAAGTCAGGTTGACCCTTGAAAAGTAGGATTCATAGTTATTACCTCAAATTATCATAATTAGATTCCGCTTCCTTCTCCGCTTTCATGAGCATATACTTCGATAAAATCCCTCACGGCACAAGATACTTCAGGTATCTTGCAGAGCGTTCCAACCCTCTTTTGCTATGATTAATGAATCGGGGAATGGTCGGCGGAAATGATACGAACTTACCGGAAAAACCCAAGCTACAATGGCGCTAATATAAAAACGTATATAAATCATTACGTGTTAAAAAAATTCAAAGTAAAAATGCATTAAATGCTAAGCGATGGTGGAATGGTAAGGGAATAAAAATGTTTCATTGTTCAGTTTCAATAGAAAACGAGCCTACTAAATAAAAAAAAAATTGTAAGAAATTTTTCATGAACAACATTAACTTCAACCACAGAAAATGTTTTTTTTTATAAATGAATAGTTATGTTTTTGAAGTGAAACTTCTTTAGGCGAATGAGGGTAATTTTTTTACGGATGAAACGCAATAATAATAATATTGGCGTCACGTTTTTGTCGAAGAAAAGGGATAGAGCGATTGAAACCGATTAAGAGAGTGATAATGGCGAAAGACCTTATAAAAATTAAAATTTCGTAAAGAGAATTTATTAAATATATTAATAATAATATAGTATTTTATATTTTATGCAAAGTAATTTATTGAAATCTCAAATGACGAATTGTAAATTAAAATGCCACGTTTTTTTATTAGTATCGAAGAAAAAAATTAAAAAAAAAAAATTCATTAAATTCCTAACATATCTTCCTTTTTCCCTCCCTCTAATATAAAACTTTAGTCTCGGAAATCTAAACATACTTGTATAAATATGAACAAGACTTGAAAATTAGTTTGCCAAAGATGTTTCACTTCTGACATGTGTACTTTGTTACGCACGCACTTTTTTTAGTAATAATTTAAATCGTAATAGAAAAGTAATAGCAAAAGCTTTAAGTCTAGATTATTTATAACAACACACAGGCTGTGAACGAAAACCATCTATAGGGAATACTATATTTTCATACTGGTGAATCACAAAAAAACCTTATTATAACCTCCATCAAGGAGTATAGACTGTCGCTAACACGAATCGTTATGAAAAACCGATAAAATGTTATACAATCCGCTGAATCGAATTTTCCGTAACTCAATATGAACTCCGTTGTTTGCTTTTCGGCTTTTTATGAGCGTAATAAATACACTATCTATTGTACAATTCCATTTACATTTATTGTTTAGTCAATAGTTTTATTTGGCCGACATTGATGATATGTACCTCTTTTATTATTATTTATTACACTCTTTAAATTAAATTACTAATATCCTTTTGATAAATTAAACCACAAAAAAATTAGCAGCTTAAAGCTTTCAAAATTAAAAATTAATATCTCAAACTAAAATGCATTAGATTTCGTAGCTGCAAAGTAGTGTAATGTTTTTGGCTATACTCTGTTAGCTATATTAAAACGGGAACACAGAAATCTTGTCTGATAGAGACACAAAATATCTCCTTTGAGAAATATATGTTGAGGTTTAATGCGTTTCCGGGATAAGATTTGGTCCATTCCCTCATGTTTTAAGATTATCCTCTGATTATATCCCGATAATGGAATTTGGGTCGAACAGATTATATTTCCTAAATATATAAAATTAATTATTTCCTGTATTAGGTATATTTCGTTGATGAACATCAGGATGACAAAAATATTGAGATGAATATAAAATCCAGATTATTATCATTTCATAACAGATAATTTTAGGCTTTTCGCATTTGCTGGTCCGTCGTCGTCGTCGTCGTATTGTGATGTTACTTCTTGGAATCATTACAGTGAAGTATGTAGTAGTAGTAGAAGTAGGATTAATGTGAATAAAGTTGACGATTTTTCAAATAGAAGCTATAATTATCAATTTGCGGCTCTAAATTATTGTTTGACGAAATGACAAAGTTAAGCAAAGTTGTAACGCCACCAGTATCCGAGTGGCGTTGTTTCTTATTATGATAAAGTAATTAATTTGTACCGAAACTTGTTAATTTAATGGAGCCTTAGCTATCATAATTTATTCACTTCATTTCTTGACGAGTGATTACAATACGTTACCTATTTTCTTTGAAGTTAAATTTTGACTCTGTTTTGAGGAATTATTCAAGACTTCTTTGTGTAATTAAAGAAATTATGCAGTTTACGAACCAAGCGTAAGGGTATTTAGGAAAAGATTACTCGTTACATTTAGGGGGGGGGGGGGGGGGGGGGGGGGGGGGGGGGGGGGGGGGGGGGGGGGGGGGGGGGGGGGGGGGGGGGGGGGGGGGGGGGGGGGGGGGGGGGGGGGGGGGGGGGGGGGGGGGGGGGGGGGGGGGGGGGGGGGGGGGGGGGGGGGGGGGGGGGGGGGGGGGGGGGGGGGGGGGGGGGGGGGGGGGGGGGGGGGGGGGGGGGGGGGGGGGGGGGGGGGGGGGGGGGGGGGGGGGGGGGGGGGGGGGGGGGGGGGGGGGGGGGGGGGGGGGGGGGGGGGGGGGGGGGGGGGGGGAGAGGGGGGGGGAGGGAGGGGGGGGGGGGGGGGGGGGGGGGGGGGGGGGGGGGGGGGGGGGGGGGGGGGGGGGGGGGGGGGGGGGGGGGGGGGGGGGGGGGGGGGGGGGGGGGGGGGGGGGGGGGGGGGGGGGGGGGGGGGGGGGGGGGGGGGGGGGGGGGGGGGGGGGGGGGGGGGGGGGGGGGGGGGGGGGGGGGGGGGGGGGGGGGGGGGGGGGGGGGGGGGGGGGGGGGGGGGGGGGGGGGGGGGGGGGGGGGGGGGGGGGGGGGGGGGGGGGGGGGGGGGGGGGGGGGGGGGGGGGGGGGGGGGGGGGGGGGGGGGGGGGGGGGGGGGGGGGGGGGGGGGGGGGGGGGGGGGGGGGGGGGGGGGGGGGGGGGGGGGGGGGGGGGGGGGGGGGGGGGGGGGGGGGGGGGGGGGGGGGGGGGGGGGGGGGGGGGGGGGGGGGGGGGGGGGGGGGGGGGGGGGGGGGGGGGGGGGGGGAAAGGGGGGGGGGGGGGGGGGGGGGGGGGGGGGGGGGGGGGGGGGGGGGGGGGGGGGGGGGGGGGGGGGGGGGGGGGGGGGGGGGAGGGGGGGGGGGGGGGGGGGGGGGGGGGGGGGGGGGGGGGGGGGGGGGGGGGGGGGGGGGGGGGGGGGGGGGGGGGGGGGGGGGGGGGGGGGGGGGGGGGGGGGGGGGGGGGGGGGGGGGGGGGGGGGGGGGGGGGGGGGGGGGGGGGGGGGGGGGGGGGGGGGGGGGGGGGGGGGGGGGGGGGGGGGGGGGGGGGGGGGGGGGGGGGGGGGGGGGGGGGGGGGGGGGGGGGGGGGGGGGGGGGGGGGGGGGGGGGGGGGGGGGGGGGGGGGGGGGGGGGGGGGGGGGGGGGGGGGGGGGGGGGGGGGGGGGGGGGGGGGGGGGGGGGGGGGGGGGGGGGGGGGGGGGGGGGGGGGGGGGGGGGGGGGGGGGGGGGGGGGGGGGGGAGAAAAAAAAAAAAACCCCCCAAAAAAAAAAAAAAAAGGGGGGGGGGGGGGGGGAAAAAGGGGGGGGGGGGGGGGGGGGGGGGGGGAAAAGGGGGGGAGGGGGGGGGGGGGGGGGGGGGGGGGGGGGGGGGGGGCCCGGGGGGGGGGGAGGGGGGGGGGGGGGGGGGGGGGGGGGGGGGGGGGGGGGGGAAAAAAAGGGGGGGGGGGGGGGGGGGGGGGGGGGGAAAAAAGAGGAGGGGGGGGAGGGGGGGGGGGGGGGGGGGGGGGGGGGGGGAAAAGAGGGGGGGGGGGGGGGGGGGGGGGGGGGGGGGGGGGGGGGGGGGGGGGGGGGGGGGGGGGGGGGGGGGGGGGGGGGGGGGGGGGGGGGGGGGGGGGGGGGGGGGGGGGGGGGGGGGGGGGGGGGGGGGGGGGGGGGGGGGGGGTGGGGGCCGGGGCCTCCCCCCCCCTCGGGGGGGGGGGGGGGGGGGGGGGGATTTAAAGAGGGGGGGGGGGGGGGAGAGTGGTTTTTTTTTTTGTTTAAAAAAAAAAAAATTTTTTTTTATTTATTTTATTTATTTATATTTATTGAAAAATATGTTTTTAAAAATTAAATCTATAAAACAGTATATTTTTTATTTTCGTAAAAACAATCGTAAATTAAAATCCATGATAAAAATAGTGTAAACGGCTACAAAATGAGAGCTCTTAAACACTTATTTAAACCTCTACCGGAATGGAGAGAAGGCTCTGACGAGAGGAATGCAATTTATGTGCGTGGCCTATTTACATTGATTTTATATGTACGCCGTAGCCTGTAGCCTGTTTCCATCACGGGGAAATGATTTGCGCTTCAGATTCTTGAACAGAATTTATTCACTTCAATTTTATGAGATTTAATATAAAACCTGGAAGTTTATTTCTTTTTCGCTTTAACAGATGGTAATGGGAACTCATCGACTTCTTCTGTAGGTATTAATTTTGCTTTATGGAACCGTATGTTTAAAAAAACACATATGTCTACCTCAACTTATGAAGTAAAACTATTAAATAAAAGTATGTCTAAATTTTGTTCACTTAAAACTGTAAACTCCGGTAGGTATATTAATAATTAAACCTATTTTTATCGTTCTTTGATAGTGACGTGTTTTTTTGCTACGCGTAAAAGCTGTTTACTTTGCCTTAAGCCTACGCGAAGCTTATGCTGTAATCAGCTTCATTCGTTATTTTTAATTATTAAACTTATTGAAAATTGTATTTCGTAATTTATCATCGGCAATATGTTTGTACAAAAGCATATTGTCGATTATATTGACGTGGATGCGAAATACTTAATTAAAAACTTTTCAACGGGCCAATTTTAACTCCTCGTCAGCCCATTAATTTCATCATTAACTTTAATATTCTCGTTACGGATTATGTATAGCTTTTTATTTTGCGGTTACCGCATTTATCTTTTATATGATGTTTTCATATTTCATCACTACCTCTTCTGCGACTGTTGCAAAATTAAGATGGTTAGTAAAATTTATTTATTTATTTACACTTTATTACCTTACACAACAACATACGTATATAAAAAAAATCAGGTTACATAAGTTATAAGGCAACGGGCGGCCTTATCGATAACAAGCGATTTCTAAAAGAAGCGATGGTTAATAATAATAATTTTAGTACCAACTTCATTGACAAATAAAATAAAATTGAATATGAAACAACAGTCTACGCGTACACTTGTCTCTCAGAGCCGAAAAGCGCACGCACAAACTTCCTAACAATTTGCAATTGAGTACCGTCATCTATTGTACCTACTGCCTCGCCATCTGCGTAAAAGTGATGCCGTGCTTTTCCAACGGATTTCCCAGAAGTAATCAGTATGAGCTTGGGTAAATATCTCATACATCTCTCATCTTTTAAAACTCTTCTGTATAAACATTTCTTAACCTTATCCTATCCTGATCAATTGTGTTATTTGTGACTTGTGTAATTCTTGTGTTTTCTTTTCTTTTGTAGATATTGCCATGAATCTGTAAGATTAGCTTTTAAGTTTTTAGTTTGTTATTATTTTTGTATTAGGTACTTTAGATTAAGGTTCCATATATGTTTTTATATAACATTTGGTTCTGCACTTCTTGCACCCTTTATGATTCTTTTTTTAGTTTTTCTCTTACTAGGGTTGCCTGGAAGATATCGCTTATTAGCTATAAGGCCGCACGATGCATCTCTTATAATTTTCATGTATTGTGAGGCAGTTAGCGACCCGGCAGCAAAGCTAACCTATAGTGCCCTTGTGAGAGAAAGCCTTAAAAATTATTTGCGTATAATTATTTTGACTTTAAAAATCTCTGATGATAAATTGGAAAAAGTCAAAGTGAATTCGTCAGCTTCAGCAATTAAATCGAATGACGAAGTATTGCCATAAGTTGGGCGTTTAATTTGAGAGTCCTTCTGACAATTGGAGGCTCGGAGCGTTCGTGACCTCGATAACAGACAAGTTTTAGACTGTTTCATGAATTAATTTCATAATCGCATTCACGTTCGGCTTATTAAAATTGTTTTGAGTTGATTTGACAGTTTGAATAACTGTTATTGTGTGACGTATATGAAGGACAAATTGTACAAATAGTTTGTTACCTTGTATTCTAGTACTGAATTGACGTTTGAAGTTATGTCATGAATGAAAATATTTGTATAAAAATTAAAAATTGTATTCTTATAATTCAGAGCAGTGTTGGCTTAGCGTGCGACTCTTATCCCTGAGGTCGTAGGTTCAATCCCCGGCTGCGCTTGGACCAATAGAAAGATGCGCAATAGAAAGAAACCAATGGACTTTCTTTCAATTGCGCATTTAACATTCGCTCGAACGGTGAAGGAAATTGCTACTTGCCTTTTAGATTTAAAAATGATCATGAAATAGATTCAGATCTGAGGCCCAGACCAAAAGATGTTGAAGCGCCACTGATTTATTTTTTATTCTTCTAATTTAAGATTTTTGAAAATGTCTGGAAAATTTTCTACGACTTTCTCTTGTCAATTACAATTTAGAAGTTCAAATTAACTTTAGTTTATTTATTTTATTGTGTAAAAGTTTTTATTAAATAAGCATCTTAAATGGATTTGGTTTCGGAGAGTACAAGTCGGTTGGTTTATAAATGTATTTTAGCATTAAAAAATCACAATTTACACTGTTTCACCAAATATATTATAAACAATTTCCTTTCCTCTATAATATTTTCTCGCTCAACGGTAATACAGTTGATAGATTTTTCTTAACGAGTTTTTAATATGAGGCGCGTGTTCCTGCATGAATATTGTAAAATTATTTTTTTCATCACTCTTTGATCCTTTTGTATTTTTATCACTTGTTTATTTTTAAGGAAATTTTGTGGGTAAACGCTCATTGTATATGTAGCGACTTATACCTAAGTATTTATTTAATCGAATTTACTATCGCAGTGTCACATGATTCCCACTAAAGCGGTTTTAGATAGGTACTGCGTTACATACTTAATACATATGTAGTTGGATGACGCATTTGTCAGCAGCAGCATCGAAAACAAAACGGGGAAAGGCAACCGTGCAGACGTATGCCGTTGGAAAGAACGAGCAAAACCGTTTGGCAAACGCGACGAGAATGGAATTGTTTGAAAGAAATACACCTGTCTCCTCTCCCGCTAGTGCCATTGTATTGCCACACTCCCGGCCCTCGCTGACCACCACCAATGAAGAAGATTGGACGATGGTTACTAAAAAAAGGCAAAAGGCGGCAACGGCGACGCAAAAAAAAGTGAGACCTCCAAAGTCGGCAAAATCGAAGGCTGAAAAGGACCAGGACACTGCCCAAGCTAAAGGCACCTCGTACCGCTGCAATTGTGCTCACTTTGTCTAAAGACGCTGAAGCTAAGGGTGTTACCTACGCCGCTGCCCTAAAAGAAGCACGGGCTAAAATAGATCTGAAGGAGGCTGGAATTGAGGGCGTTAAGTTTCGCCGAGCGGCAACAGGAGCCACTATAATTCAGATCCCCGGAGCCGGCAGTGGGGAAAAAGCCGATACCTTAGCCAACCGACTCAAAACCGTACTGAGTGACAGCGGAATCAAGATCACACGGCCCGTCCGATGCGCCGATGTCCGCATCTCTGGCCTGGACGACTCTATTGCAGCGGATGAATTGCGCGAGGCTATTGCGGCGAAGGGAGAGTGCCCGGCTGATCAAATAAGAATCAGCCGAATACGACAAGATAGATCGGGTCTTGGCGCAGCGTGGGCTAACTGCCCCGTAACGGCTGCCAAGAAACTCTTAGCGGGGCGTTTCTTTGTCGGATGGGTTGTGGCAAATATTAGTGTTGCAAAGCCAAGAGAGCTACGGTGTTTTCGCTGCTTACAAATCGGGCACGTAGCTAGCCGCTGCATGTCCGATACTGATCGTAGCCAACTGTGTTTTCGCTGCGGTCAAGCCGGTCACAGGGCAGCCTCCTGCAGTGGAAAACCCAACGTGCCTACTCTGCGACGAGGCCGGTAGGAAAGCGGATCACAGGCTAGGTGGCAACAGCTGCACAGCTCCCAGTGTGAAGGTACCCAGGCGCCGCTCGTCACCTAAAAAAAAGACGCCCGCAAAGTCTCCGCGTAACAATGCGCGTATGGAGGGTATAGAAACCGCAGCAAATTAACATGGCCCTACGGTTTCTCCAGAGCAACCTTAACCATTGCGCTGCTGCACAAGAACCTACTGTACCAGAGTCTGGCGCAGTGGAATATCAACATAGGTATAATTTCCGGAGCCCTACTCCATACCCGAAAAAACGAACTGGGTTGGCGACCTCGACGGTCTGGCCGCAATTATCGTTACACCGGCAGACGGCTCGCCCTGCATTGGCCCAGTTCGAAAAGGCCACGGCTATGTGGCAGCAAAGTTGGGAAGCAAAATGTGTATCGCGAGTACGTACTTCTCCCCCAATCGCTCGCTGGCTGAATTTGAGGCCTTCCTAAACGAACTGGGAAGCCTAGTGCACTGGAGTCACCCGAGACATTTAGTCATCGCTGGGGATCTGAATGCAAAGTCTGTGGCCTGGGGTTCACAGATGTCCAGCCCACGAGGAAAAGCGTTGGTGGACTGGGCAGCAGCGCACTGTTTGGTAGTGGCCAACAGGGGCTCTGAAGCTACGTGTGTTCGAAACAAACGGAGAATCGATTGTGGATGTGACTTTCACGAGCCCCCATCTTTCGTGCTGTGTTCAGGGACTGGGAGGGGTCCTGACCGGGGGGTGGTGAGACGCTTTCGGGACCACCGGTATATCCGCTTCCGCACTCTCCCTCCGTCGGCCAAGCCTAGCTCGGACCCGTCAGAACTGGGCCCAAAATGGGCACTTGGGAGTCTTAACAAGGAACAGGCGGAATTGGCTACGATTGTGCAGGCCTGGTGCCCGATCCCAGCCTCCGTAAATCCAGAGGAAGAGGCAGAGTGGTTTCATGGCGCAATGACTTGCGTCGCGGATGCCGCAATGCAAAGAAGACGCCCTGGAGCTCACCGGACCAGTGTATTCTGGTGGTCGGCAGAACTCGCCCAGTTGCGGGTAGCTTGTGTAGCAGCTCGTCGAGGCTACACCAGGACTCGCAGAAGGCGACCAATTCGCATAGAAGAGGAAAAACAAGCATATAGCGTATACCGAGATGCAAAACTGGCGCTGCGAATAGGTATCGCCGAAGCAAAAAAGAAAGCATGGCAAGAACTGGCCTCGGAAACCCTGGAGCGGGTCCCTGGGGACGCCCGTATCAGATTGTAACAAACAAGCTGCGCTCGCGTGGGCCCGCCACTCACGGAAAACATGGAGCCGGAACTGCTCAGCACAGTGGTGACGGAACTTTTTCCTGAACGCGACGCCCTGAGCTCCCCACATGAGACGACTACGGAACACAGTGTCACAGTGTCTGAAGTATCTCCTTCGGAGCTGAAGACAGCAATAGCGCGCATGACCACTAAAAAACTGCACCTGGTCCCGATGGCATGCACGGACGAGTGGTAGCTCTGGCCCTCGACGCTGGTCTTGACATGCGCTTTCGAGGCCTCCTCACGGAATGTCTTAGAAATGGCCTCTTTCCGTCAACATGGAATGGGTTGCTAGTTCTTCTAAAAAAAGGTGGAAAACCTCCAGAGTCACCATCAGCGTATCGACCTATAGTTCTCCTAGATGAAGCCGGCAAGCTCTTCGAGCGTATTATTGCCGGTCGGATTTACAATCATTTGGAAACTATAGGACCAAACATACATGAGGCTCAATCGGCTCGGCTTCCGGAAACATAGGTCAACGATCGACGCAATTGCGCGCCTGCGAAGCGTCTGCGAGGAGCAGGTGTCACGGGGCAGAGTGGTTTTCGCGGTATCGTTAGACATCGCGAACGCTTTCAATTCCTTACCATGGGACTGTATCGCGGACGGCCTGCGCCACCACGGCTTACCGGCCTATATAAGAAAATGTGTAGCATCGTACCTCAACGGCCGCCGGGTTATCTTCCCGAAACAAAATGGCATAGGGAGTCACCTCATCAAGTGCGGCGTCCCACAAGGTTCGGTTGTTGGCCCCCTTCTTTGGAACATAGGTTACGATAGGGTGCTGCGAGCGAAACTAGTCCCTGGAGTGTCAACTATATGCTATGCAGACGACACCCTCGTGGTCGCTATTGGAGAAAATTTTAAGGAAGCGCGCCTCCGAGCGACAGCTGGAGTAAGCTAGGGTGGTTTCTGAAATTAAGAAGCCGGCCTTATTGTCGCCCTTCAGAAATCAGAAGCTAAAGCTTCTACGGCCCTCTCAGAAAAGTCCACCTCAAGACGCAGACATCATTGTCGGCGGAGTAGCTATCCGGGGTCGGTACCACGCTCAAATACCTTGGGCTGATTCTTGACCCACGGTGGACTTTCAGACCACACTTCGTGGCACTTGCCCCTAAGCTCACCGCCACCGCAAACATGCTCCGCGCATAATGCCAAACCTCGGCGGGCCGAGTGGGGGTGTCGCCTCTTATACGCTAATGCGATCCGGGCAAAAGCACTGTACGGGTGTCCCATATGGGCCGACAAACTGACCGGGTACAATCGCGCAATACTCAGGCAGTCGCAGCGGGTGGTCGCTGCCAGGGGCGGTTCCGGGGGCGCGGGCGTACCGCACTGTGTCTTATGACGCAGTGTGTGTTGTAACCGGGGTACCGCGCCATGGCACCTCCCGATGCGGCTGCTTTTAGCGAAGTATATTGGAGGAGGGGGGGCCGAAGCTCGGGATAAAGGGGATAACCCCACACTGGAACAATTAAACGCGTGGCGAGCCTTAGAAGACCAGCAATTGTTAGTAGAGTGGGAAAGCGGGGCTGGCGGGTGCGAGTGCCGGTAAAAAATACCTACCGAAGCCCTCAGACCTTTGCTTCAACTTTGGGTAAAGAGGCGCTGGGGTCACCTCAGCTATCGACTTGTGCAGATGCTGTCCGGACACGGATGCTTTGGTAGTTATCTGCACAAAGTAGTAGGGTGTGAGGAGTCACCAACCTGTCACCACTGTGTCGGAGACAACCGGGACGACGCCCTGCATACACTGAGGACTGCTGCCCCCAGCATGGGGGGGGGAAATGGAAAGGGGCCCCTTTGTTAGATGCTCTCCAGGGCGAGGACGCAACTACTCTGCAAACGTGGAGTAAATGCCATATTGAGCGCGGGGAAATGACGGCTCGTGGAAAATCTTCTATAATTTCTGCGAGTCGGTCATGGAAAAGTCAAAGGAAGAAGCGGGAAGAACCAGGGAGCTTTGTCCCGGAACTCGTCCGCGGCGGCGAAAGAAACCGCAGGCCCGTCAAATCCTCGCCACCTAAAGAGTGCCCCAAGCGGGGAAGGGGGTCCATGCGTTCAATAGAAGGGATGGTGATCCATCCCTGCAAGCACTGGACCCGATCTCCCTAGCTATCCATAAAAGCGTATGGCCCGATCTGTCGAAGGGTGCCTCTGCTGTCGCGAGTCCAAGTGGGCATCTTCACAAATCAACAATGGGCGGGGAGAGGCGGACACAACTGCCGCATCGCATGTCGGGAAGCGGATAAGGCTCTGCTGTTACCGCATCCCGCCTAAGGCGATTGTTGGTGGCGCCTTGGGGGTGTTTAGTGGGTATGCACATTCGTGAGTCCCACATAACCCCCGGCCCCAGCTAGTCGTACTGCGGTAGGGTATGCCAACGCATTTCCCCAAGTAAAAAAAAGAAAAAAAACGCATGGCCAGACAGACGGCTGGCCATGCGTCATACTCGTGAACGGGTGCTACTTGTGGTGACTGGTCGTACTTGAATTCGTGTATGCGGTGATGTTAGTTATTTCGACTATTTGTTTGCGTGTTGTTCCCACGAGAATGTAGGTGCGTGCTCCTATTTCACCATGCCTCCTGCTTTTAGAGGACAAGTCTTTGTTTTTAATTTATGTTATTATTATTAATTACTTAAGATGTCATGTAAAACATGGTGTAATGGTTGCAGCTCCTTACAAACGTTGTGTAAAAAAAATGGCTATTAAAAAGAGTGGTGGAGAGTTTATTGCCAGTTCTTCTCTTCCGTTCTACGCCCTTGATTTGAGAACTGGCACTAAATGTAAAGTTAAAAGCATTTCATATACATTTCTTTTTTTTTGACGATCATAAGTGTACAATGTGTTACCTATATGATTAAATGATTTTTGAATTTGAATTTGAGATACTTTGAGAGCTTTTTAAAGTGTACATAAATATTTTCGTATTACTTGAAAGGTAGAAATTCAAATTGAATACGAAGCAAATACAATTCTTCTTCTTAACAAAACTCATGGGGACGAATAAATCTTTAGATTTGTTAATAAAACGACATAAAGTGTAAATGCGTAACTCGTTTTAAGCCGTTAATAAAAATTAACTGCTACAAAAGCCATTCTTATAATTAAGCGGAAGAAATGGTGTATTTTATCAAGGCAATAAACGTCGCCCTACCAACCTGCGTACCTTTTTCGCGGCAGAATTCTGAAATTTTAAACAAAACATCCATGGCGATGGAAACTTAATTTGTCCTTATTTCTTTGGATTTCTTTATAAGGTATAAACGGCTCATACACATAACATAATAAATTCATATTAATAATTACGTAAGGAATACAATATTATATGTATTTCGTTTTAAATTATAAAATACAAGGTCTCTCAGGGAAAACATCTAATACTTATCGATGATATACAATAAGGGCGTATCGACCCAGCTCATTCCCTCGGGCATATCTCGAAGAAAATGTTTTGCCATAAACACCTTTCCTTCATACAAAATTTATTTACTTTGAGTATTATACTGTTATTACTTATTTATTTATAACTAAACATTGAGCTACTTAATATATATAAATACAAAATAATACTTTCGAAGAATGTATGTTTTCTAGAAATTAATATAAAGCTTTTACTTGCCAAAACTAAACATAAAAATACTATGTTTCCAGTTAAATAACGCAAATTTCTCTAGATTGGAATTTGCCTTAATAAGTACCTACTGTTGCAAGGTCAAACATTAAAGAGCAAAGCGAAATTGTTCAAAGCGGTAACAGATTGCAATATTCATCTAAAATGCGGAAGTCCTCGACGGGAGTGCACTCGAATCGTTGCCACGAGAACTACTGGAACGACTGTTTCGGATTTGTAGGTTACGCAATATTACTTGTAGTTTTATATTCACGTAGTTTTTGACGAAAGATTAACTACACACCAATTAATCACATCTAAGTTCTGTCTAGGTTCGATAGAGGCAGCTAACCATTGAGTATATAGAACAATGATGATACAGGTGTCTCCAACCTCCTTCAGTTAATTGAAAGATTAAAATCATAAAAAAATAAATGGCGCTACAACCTTTTTAGGTCTCTGTTTCTTCTGTTTTATGATAATTTCACTCTCAGGCACGCCGTTGACTTTTTGGGTCTAAGGCAAGCCGGTTTCCTCATGATGTTTTCTTTCACTGTTCGAGCGAATATTAATGCGTACAGAGAAAGAAAGTCCATTGGTGCACAGCCGAGGATCGAACCTACGACCTCAGGGATGAGAGTTGCACGCTGAAGCCACTAAGCAAACACTGCTCATTAAAATCATAAATGTCTATATTTAGCACTTCTAGGAAGTAATATGTGCGTATGATATATGTTCAAAGACCTTAATTGGAGCCTTAATCTTGTATTAAATACCCGTTTAAACTTTCTTCAGTAATGTCACATATTATCCGTCTGTAAGTGTACAGTTTATGAATGGAGTTGATGAACCAAAAGCAATAGTTTTCTAAAAATGTAGGCGCCCTTCACTGAAGGGCCCTTGACCCACTGCGCGAGATATATTAACTGCGGAACATACTCGCTAGGGCTGCTGTTTTTCTAGAATTTTCTAAATCATATATGTTAAGAGATGAATGTGTAGTGGTGACTTCAAACAACATTGTTATGATTTAATTGATCGTAATGTGTATAGATTTGGTGATCTTGCAAAGTGGTAGCCCTAAAATAGGTTAACGAATGTGAGAAATAGTGTCAAGGAAGTTTTTAACGAGATTTAAAAAGGGAAGTGGAACAGCAATTACTTAGGAATGCAAACGTGCACTTCAATCATTAAAAAATATATGCCGAGAAAAGTATTAGCTCTAATACTGGGAACAGTTTTGACGTGTGAATCCATTAACTTTTTATTAGCTTACGTACAGTATAACAGACGATCGATTGTGACAAGTAATGTATTTTGTTTTATTACGCCTTTAGTACACCTACGCGTTCGTATGCGGCTGCGAGTCTTTGCGAAATAATTGCGGTAGCGAAATATCTGCGGAACGTTAGTACACTGCAGTTTTTTTGCAAGGAAATGTCATTGTAGCTTTATTACTTCCCATCTATCCCCGTCTTTTCTTGAATTTTCCTCCATGCCACCTCTTTTTTGTATGCATTTTTGTAATTAACATGCCCAACTAAATATAATTCGGGATAATTTCGAATCAAATTTAATAATAATTCAATATTTTCGGCTTCCATTGTGCGAAATTCTGTCCTCACTGACAGAACGCGTGGTGACGCATTGCGATGCGAAACTCCGCTAGCGAAACGGCTGCGTCTGTGTAACAGCCATTTCGCAGTTACTTGCGAAACAATACCGACAAGGACGCAACTATTTCATCTAGCTATACAGGGTGGCCAAAAAGTCGTGGATCAAACGCAAATAGGGGATAGATGAGGTCATCAGCGGCAAAAAATTGTTCTACGGGAGGTCTCTAAGGTCAACCCCTGCAGAGTTATGATTTATTTTGGTTTTATATGAAAATTGACTTTTTTTTACTAATTCTTCTTAAAATTCGAAAATATCTACATCCTGTATCTTTCTCATAATATCCACTAGATTGGTACTGATGAGTTCTTGCGTTCGACATACTATTTATAGTTGTTTATTGAGTGTATTCAAGATAATATTAACTGATACGATATAACATTTTTTCAAATCATAAATTTTTCTTTACTTTGGACCCCACTGTGAAAAAAAATTACTCCACCGAAAAGTGTCCCTGTACTACAAGTTTTGGCGCATTTAATAGGGATTCTGAAAAGGTATTACACGTGGCCACCCTGTATAATAGAGCGAGACAAAACACATGCGAAACGTTGCCATACAACTTACAGTTTTTTCGTCGTTTCGCTGCCGCATGTGATTGCGTAGGTGTACTAAAGGCGTTAATGATAAAACAGGTTGCTTACTCAATGTAATAAGTTTTACAAGCCTTGAAATATTTGTATAGGTAGTGTTATGGCCTAGGGCTGCAGCGTGCGAGTCTCATCTCTGAGGTCGTAGTGCCGGACCAATGTACTTTCTTTCTATGTGCGCATTTAACATTCGCTCGAACGGTGAAGAAAAACATCGTGAGGAAACCAGCTTGCCTTAGATCCAAAAAGTCGACGACGTAGATTGTGACAAATTATAATGAAACAGATACAGAAATCTGAGGACCAGACCTAAAGCTGCTGAATGTTTCATTTCCTATGCTAATTATAAATCTTTATAATTGTAATGACATATATAAGAATAACTTAAGCCCTTCTGTCCGTTTGTACATTAAACCATCACCAAAGCTATATGTACATAAATAATAAAAAGGTCGTATTTATCCCTGCCTACCTCTAATAAGCACCGCCGACAGCACTTAAACCTTTAAACCCTCGAATGATGCAATAAAGTGACAATCCCCTTTTTGTTTTCAGGTATTAAGCCTGCTAATATTAAATACAATTTGTTTGGACGCCATTAATGATTCAAGGTCCGTATAGTCTGTTAAGATTTGCACACTAGACCTCTTTCATATACACAAATAAAACAGGGTTACGAAACTGATTAATCAAAATACCCTTTCGTACTTTTCTTCTAAAATATAGTTTTATTTATTTATTTAGATCTAAGATTATATATTTTGCACTATTCCAAAATACATGATAATTACGGTGAACATATAATTTACGAAAAATAATAAAAATATTACATGTAATCCCTTATAATTTAGTTAAATCTCGTATTACTATTGATTTATTTATAATGAACTTTCGTCTTAAACGTGTTTAACCAAAGTATCACGTGTTTTTAGTTCAATATATTTCATACATTCAATTTCTAACAAGTTCAATACATTTGTGTAATGTCATCGTTATAGTTAATTGAATCAGTGGTATGTAATTATGTTTTGACAAAGGTTATATGGTATTATGGTAATTGCTAGCTTGTTTCATCGGCGCGTTTGCTAAATAAACACTGGCCATGCAGCTTCATTAAGTCATTATAAAATATGGTTAATTTGTTATTTTCATCCTATACAAATATTATAATAGTACCGATCTAATACACAACTTAATTGTGTCATCTCTTTTAGAAATGGATAATCTCAATAGAGAAATTCGGCCGTGGTAATAGTAGTCTATTTTCGCAACTTCGCTTCGTATCTGTTTGAAACATTTTCACGCGACTCGTTTATCACCTACATCTCCTTTTAGCATTAAAATTACACACAGTTTATTAAATTACGGATCTACATTAATCTTTATCTATGCCAAAATATTATAATTATATAACTTTGTAAGGTGACAGTTTCACCGCAATCAAACTGAGCTAAACCATCTCCAATCAGCTCGGTTTAGTTTGAGTACGTCGCACGATGTTTACTATCGCTGATCAAAGATAGAATATTCTGAGCTTTCAACTTCGCGGATAGATTCAATTACATTTTAACATGGAACAACTTTAGAGTTAATTTATGGATATGATCGATTTAAGATTTACATTTTCATATGTTACGGTTAGTACTGGTTATGATGGTGTTTAAGCGTGTAACTCTCAATGAATAAATTAATTTAACATTTGCTCGAACAAAGAAGGTATACGATAGACGTGAGAAAACCCGCTGACGTTAGTGCGTCACAGAAGACTTGTCACCTACATACCTGGTTGAACCAGTGGATTGAATCTATATTCCGTATAGCTATCTTCATGTTTTGTCATATAATAAATATTCTTATTATATACTAGCCTATATAATATATTTATATACATATGTACTAGTAGTGTCAAATTATGCGAAGCGGGAGACATGTATTCGACTTGACATTTTTTTTATATTTTGCATATATTATCGGTCAAGTAGTTTTTGAGTTCATTTAAATTTTTTATAAATAATTAATACAAATATTTACTATTACCAATATTAATATTATTGGTATGATATATTTTTTATAAAACAAAATACGATATATAATGTAGTATGCTTGCATGTTCGCTACGGTGTACTTACGTTTATACAGAAATGCCTAATGATGTCATCTCGCCAGCCGTAAAAAGAGGGCTTTGAATTTGATGAGACATCCCTGCCGATATGAATGTATCAAAGAAAATACTTACATTCAAGTTTCCTTTAAATTAGAAAGCAAAGGAAGTAATGTGGCCTATAATGAGGGACTATGTCCCTTATCTAATATATACAATTCCGGCAAAATACTGTATTTTAATTGAGGTTTTTTTTTATGGTAGGTACTGACATACAATTTATCTTTGTTTTCATTTGATAAATTTATGTGCTCGTCTGATATTGTTTCTCTAATTGTATACAATTCTTGCTCTACGTAAACCTTTCAATACAATACGATATGTTAGGTATTTGAAATAAACATTATTCGGTCACATTTAGAAAAGCCGTAACCTTGACCGCATGTATTAAAGTTAAAGCCCTAGTAATCAGAGATATTAAACGCAATATTTCATATCAAAGCTACTTGGATAAAGCTCAGGGGGAATTAGGGCGAGCGGTTTGGTCCAAGTGAAATGAAAACTCCAACTTCTAAACTCAAGTATTTGTTATTACGTGTTTTCTCTGATGTCTTTCACAAATATTTTCAATTTTCCTTTGATGAATGTTATTATAATGTTAAGCTTTCTTGATTAATTGTTTAATTTTTTTTTTGTAATAATTCGTCTTATGAAAAGAGTATGTCATTGAGTGAAGACCACGGCAATTCGGCCAAATTAAATGGATTAAGTGGGTTGTTGTTGCTTATGTTGGTATCCATAGGTCGTAATTGTTATACGAGCAACTTCTAGGGACAGCACGAAAGTCACACTATGTAATAGAACCACTTGCAGCATTATAAATAGTTTAAGGCATGTTAAACCAATGTTAGATATTCCGAGAGTGTATTACACAAATTACGCTAAAGTTTGAAGTATGTAAACAAACTCAAATATGAAAACACACTTGCGCCCAATTATTAGCTTCGTATTTGTGTCAGCGTCACGCCACAAAATAAACATTTTCAGCATACATTTCTTTGATAAGTGAGCCGAGAGCTCTCAGTCATCTTACGAAAACTGATTTTCTATGAGTAAAAGTGTCATATTCAGGCCCTTTCGAATCTGTCAGCGGAAAGCCGTTGAAAACATTTCTAATATCTGTTTAAGATGTTCGTTTTCTTAAAGCGCTTTTTTATCCTATGCTATCTAGCTTTACACCGAAGGGTACCGTTTGATGTAAATATACAGTGTTTTCTATATTGAAGCATATTATTTTAAGTTTTTAAAAAGTTTATATATATTTAAACGAATACCGTAGATTTACAAAAAGTGTCGCAAAAAGTGTTAAGCACGGCAAAGCTCTTTACATCGGCACTGGACGTTGTATTTACATAACTTGAAAGCGCTGCTTTCGCTGAAATTGAAAGAAATTGGGGCGTCATATTATCTATGTGTGAGAAAATAAACCGCCTATTGTCTTTGCCGGCCATTGTTGTTTGGAATGGAAGCCTCTCGGCTGAAGAATTTTTATATTGCAGTACTTCATATTAAGCAAATCATTATTAAAATGTAATTAAATTTTGCATTATTCTCGTTTAAATTAAAAAGTTTGCAATATGCCAGACATAGTTTAAAAATTATCAATTATCAACTAATAAGCATTTTTTTATGGTTTTGGTAAAACAATCACTGCTAAACGGGCCGTTGGAATGCATACAATTCATATATATTGTCTGACATATTAAACTAAAACCCCAAACAAAACATGTCTTTACAAAATAAACAGATTCTAGAGATGTACAAAAGTTCGCCCATCGGAAGGTTTATTGTACAAAATTGTAATGGTTTATATTTTTGTTCCAGGCATAATTACGACACGATGATAACCGAAGGTTAGTAATGCTCGTAATGACGTCTGTACTTAATAAATGCATGAACAATACTTCTTTTTTACTTGCGATGAGAGCTTTTCAGAGTAATTACAAATGCAATGCAAAGTTAGCTCTAAGCGGCAAAGCGTATGTGAACATAAGACTCAGTATAATCACATTGTTTTTAAAACGCAATTTCTTTAACGCACTTGCTATACCGTTTTATCATATACAATTAAATTAAACTTATCTATACGCACTTTGTTTTTACTAACAATTTTATGTTTTTCAAATGCACATCGCACGACAGAACACTTATTTATATTCAGTTGTTAGTATTGAATAAATATTTGTTCTTGTAATATAAGATTTTCTTTTCTCTTAAATAACAAGAATTAAGTGCACAATGGCTACGGCGTAACACTGCGAAGTCTACGCCGTAGGCACTTCTACTCGCTACTGCATGATAAATTCGCGTTTCGATCTGGTAATGATTTTAGATTTATAGTTATTATATCCTTCCTCTATGATATTTTAGATTATTTTATTATCAGAACCTTATTTGAAAATGGAAATGTTAACAAAATCAATTAATAAATTTTACCAGCAAAATTGAAATTACGTAACTAGAAATATACGAAGAAGCAACATTTATAAAAAACAAGTCGTAAAACGACTCCAAAAGTAACAAAATTTATATTTAAAAGTTTTGTAACTAAATAATTACAATGTAGCTGGTATAAAAAGTTTTACAAAAATTTGTGGATTTTCGTAATTTACTGCGGCGTTACCCTTTTATGTTTAAGTTCCTTAGAAGGCTTCTCTTGTTCGAACTTTATGACAGCTTTCACTGACCCCCTCAAATTGTATTTACATCGTTAAAAGAGTTTTTCCATAGACGTACAATGGGGCCTGAGTTGTTTAAATTGTTTTTCAATGTTCGTATTATAATAATTTCCTTTTTCGTAGTTATAATAGCTAGTTAGTAGTTATATAATAGCTTAGGTAGTAATATACATACATGTTGCATTATGTAGTAAGTAGCATTTTGTATATTTGTAATGGATAATGAATAGATCATATCGTATCAACTGCCTTATTTTAACGTATATTTGTATGACCTGCGACTAAGTCGCAAACCAAGGATTTTTTTTCATATAAAATAATATCCGTTTAAAGATATATTAAATTGTCATTATCTTCACTGATAAGTTTATCAAGATCAGGGTTCGTGTAACCTAAGAATTGTCACGTTGTTAGCTGATCGATAACTATTGTGTTTCAACGACAATAGCGTTTGGAAGTTATACTATTTGACCTTTAATGAATATACTGCGGCTTATTACCTATTTATACCCTACGTCAGTCGAATCCATTATAATGGTGTCAAGATTGCGACGTATTTGTGAGGTTACCTTGTACATTAGTATTACTTGTAAGTCCGTATATTTATTTAGAAGTGGTCACAGTAGCTACAAACTTATGTTAATTATAAAATTTTGTCAAGTGACGACATTATTCTTAATGCGTTAATCCAACTACTTTCGTTCATTTTACATGAGACGGATCAAGTATTTTAATGCAAATTACCAAACAATTTAAAAGTCTAGTTTTGAGACACGCCCACACTTTTTTAGTCAGGTAGCAATAATGCGTAGGATGTGTCGTAACGTTAAGTATGTAGCCAAGAACAGAGTTGCAAACTTGTAGGAAATTACTATTGCTGCAGGACAGACATTACAATAGGAGCTTTTTCCAAGTGTGTGATGACGCATGTCTCGCATTTCCTCATGGATATAACTTTTCACCGGATGTACATGAAGCACTCACGTGCCGGATATAATTAAAACTCCATTTGCAAAATAACTCGCCTTCCCGTTCCATATGAAATAGTTTTATATATCAGATGGTATATTAAACATTCCGACCACTGGAGTGAAAAATGCTTGCTCAGCATTTCGTATCTCCGACTTTTTAAATTATACCGGCATATTGTTTTATAATTTAGAGTTCCAGGCTTTCGTAAGCTTTATAGAAGTTTAGCTTTGTTGCATTTGTATAATTTAATTATTTACGAACGTATTCATTTTATAGCAAGTTTTTGATCAAATGTTTTTTGACTCGTATATTATAGTTTTACTATTTGTTTATGTAATTATATCTACGTGATTCTAAATTTTTATTAGAAACACGTAATTGGGTCTTGACAGCTTTGACACTGGACAGTCAATTAAATATTCTCATTGAATATTCTACCTTGTACTTATTCAGTTAAGGCCGATTCTCAAAGGAACGTCCTGAGCTTACAAGGATTGATGCTAAAATAACGTTACTTCAAAGAATAGTCATTGAATAAGATTCTTATTAGAATTGTAATTAATACCGTGCCCTGGTTTAGATGAGAAAGTCTATCAGCTTGTATATTTTATTAATTTAAATCAATTCCGGACCCTAAAGTATTAGCTTTTATATTAATAGCCTGGTACAATGATAACGAAATAATACTTGATAGATTTTCACGTATTAGTTTTCACGAGCCAAGTGACCAGGTGCAAAATAATCTACAATGGAATTTACTTGATTTTAGAATGCCCATTTTCGTAATTTCATTAATGCATGAATCATTATCGGTCATTGTTTTCATTTATATTATATTTTACTAAGTATTTAAGTTGCCAATAGCCTCTGCGGTAAAGAACTAGGTGTACTAAAGCTGTAAGATAGTTGAGGGTTATGTAACATTATTCAAGTTATATGTATAATCGTAAATCGAACTGTATGCGTATATCGTAAATAGCCTTAACGTGAGACGTTTATAGATAACGTAAAAGAGCTACTCTGGCTGGGTGCAATGTTCGTCTGTAAGAGTACATTAAATAAACATAACATGAAGCAGAATAGAAATGCGGCAGGCAATAAAAATGTTTGCTTAAACTCACCCTAGACACAGAACGTTGTATTGACGTGTCAATGTGTGGCCACACGGATAGCGGTATTGGAGTAACGAAACTAAATGAGACACAAAATAAACCCGGTTGGATTTATCGAAAGTTCTATTTATGGCAGTGCTCTGTTATCATTAAGCCTGTTAAATACGTCGCACTATAAGAAAACCCTCGCCGTTCATGACATTTTACTCTTTGGTTAAACTTAGTAGTTTATATTTGGTGTTATCGTTGCTTAACAAATTATTAGAAACTCCTTTTTTTTAATAATTAATAGTCATTGATGTTTGTCTACTCAAAACTATTAATATTCTTTACATTGACGTATCAACAACGAACTTAAAAGAGCTACCTCATGGCCGCAATGTTAATGCTGTATCGATCTAGTAGTTTGGCAGCGACCGGTCGGTGCCATGCCGGTCGTGTCGTCGTTTCTGCTGACTAATGAAAGCTTCCTAACATATTCCGCTCACAGAGAATTTTACATGAGCGCCGTCTCACAATAATCGTTTAGTATTAATATACATTCTTTTTATCCACATAAAGCGCGACGGAAATAAATTGTCTATCTATTTCCGTTGCATTATTTATAAGTTGTGATTTTTCGATTTATCTCAAGCTCCAAATATCTAGCACAACTATATCCCAAATTCATATTGATTATATTTTTTTATTACAAATGGTCGCTTGTTTTGATAATCTTTTATATAATAGAAATAAATACGAAATTCGTTCGCTAAATATGAATTATACTCATTATTTACATGAGAATATAGTTAAAATGACGTAACTAAGGTAGTGGCGATTGCCGGCAGAGGCGGTGGCGTGAGGGTGTTGGGGCCATGAGCGCTGGCGCGACTCGGCCCGCCGCCGGCGACTCCACGCCCGGCTCCGACGGCGACCGTATCACCAGCCTGTTCCCCAAGTGCAGGCCGCGCGCCATGCATCACCATCACGACAGGTTAGGATAGCAACCCATAGTGAAGAATATAACAAAGTAAATAATACTTTATTTGAGGCTTGGAATAAATATTTTCCAATTATTCGAATCATAAAGTATTAGCACCAGTTACTAATGATTAAGCATTAAGAGGAAGAACGATGAATTTATTATTAAAATCTGCATTGCATTAGAATATGTATACATAAATCATAATTTTATATCTCTTCATAATATTTACAAGCATTTAGGGACGTAAAAACATTTGTGCTAACCCACGCATACAAAATCGCCATTTGATACGTAAACTACACGAATATGAATTTTCAACTAGACAGTCTTGTGGTATACGACGATGGTACGATATGACCACGACATATTTTGTTGAAATCGTAACTTTAACATTTATTTTATTAGAAAATAATTATATATTTCTACATTTGACGAAAGATAATGGTATTACGCCTTATGTTTATAATAATATTTTAGAATATTTATATGAGAATTAGGTCTTAATATTGATTAGTAATAAATGCTCATACAAATGTACGTTGAAGGCATTAAAACTACTAAACGCAAATATAATTCTAAGTTAAAATTAACGCGTATCACGATAAGCATAGCTGATGGAAGGCTTGCGGTGAGGTAAGGAGACGCAACTAGGTCATTACGTGGCAGAAGCCGGGCTGACACGCGAAACGGCGATTAAACTGATTACAGAAACAGTTATAAGGAACCTATTGGGTGCAATGTACTCTTGTTAACTTATGGGCCCTTTGTATTTGTTTTTGATAAGAATTCTACTAGAACCAGTGGGGATCTATGATGTTGACAAATTAAATTAGTTTTATTTCAAATGTACAAATACATAGGTGCTAAATATTCAGAATAAATTTGCTTTAGGATTTCCCATAAACGAATTTATTGTATGTCTAAGTTAATACTAAAATCCCTAAATGATTACAGATTGAATACTGCCATAGAGGGCAGGGAAATGAACAATATGAACAACATGTCCTCGGACGAGGAGCGGGAGAATGACGCTCAGGTTATACTCAATTCTAAAGGACCCTATAAGCTAAGAGATTCTAGGTAAATATATAAATTCAATATTTTTTTTTATAAGCAAGTACACGGTGTTTTGTGCTCTATTGAATTTTTATAATAGTGAATAGAAACAAACAAAAAAATTTGAAGTGAAACTTCTTTAGGAGCATGAAAGTAAATTTTTACGAAAACGTCACGAAGATGTGCAGCGTTTTTATCGAAGAAAAGGGACAGAGCTATTGAGACCGATTGAGAGAGAGAGTGAGAAGGGCGAATTACCTTATAGAAATTCTATTTTTGAAATTAATATTTCGTTTACGAATAATTCACTTTAGAGAATAAATTCTCTTTAGAGAATTTATGAAATATTAGTATTTTATATTTTTGGCAATATAATTTATTGAAATCTAAATAAAAAATGCCACGAGTTTTTACTATCGAAGAAATAAATCTAGAAAAATTAAATTTATAATTTGTATTAAAACTTAAATGACAATTATATTCATAAAATTCCTAACTTATCTTCCCTCTAAGTCTCGGAAATGTAAAGTTTCAGATTTGTATAAATATGAACAAACAAAAAATTAGTTTGCCAAAGAAGTTTCACTTTTGATTGTTTTGTAAAATGCCATGCCAATAAATATAAAAGTTTGTACGCACGCACTTTTTTAAAAGTCATATACTCTCGTTATTCTATTCAATAAATATTTATTGGCATGGCATTTTACAAAACTAGTGAAAAACTGATTTCACTGCTTAAGTTTTATTCAGTATTAATAACTCCCAATAACAATTTAAAATATGTTATGGAGCTGACTGACTGAACAAACATATCATCATTAATTATTCTAACATTTAAATTGCAGGATAATAGAAATCGCTGGAGGGAGGGAGCTGTACTCGCAAAGTAGAACAAAAGCTGTGCGGAAGTTACGTCACAACAACACGCACAAGCACAACCTGCGGAACAAAATACGATCAATTAGCAAAGATGGGGTCGACTATGGCGCGGATAATATCACTAACGAGGTATTTATACTCATTAATCGAGACTTATAATAAGCATGTTAAAAATCACCCTAAAGTATTCTATGACCTTGTACTTCAAAGTATGGGTCGTTATTTGTTTCATTTATAAGCTTTGGTTTGTATCAAACGCCTACATATTTTTCTATTGAAGTTATACTTCTTTAGGCGCGTTATGAAAAATTGATGAGAGTGAAATTTTACGATGCGCGCGCACCGTGACACAAAATTAACAGGATGAAGTCGCCCACGGAAGATGCTACGGCATTGGTCATAATTTAAAAACAACATTCGAATAATAATAGAATACTTAATAATTATTTACACTTAAAATTTATTTATTTAATTTTTCAAATGTAAACTGAACTTTATTGACTATAATGACTCCTTTTCCAGTCTTTGATTATTTAATTGTAATTAATTATTTGCATGCAATCAAAAACTATTTTTAATAATGCCAAAGAAGTATAACTTCTTACGCGCGTACATAAGTACACGCACCCTTTTTCTAAAATATCAAATTGTTGAATAAATGAAATAAATATGAAAAACAAGATTCTAATATATAATTATTGTGATTTTCAGATATCTTTGCATAGGATAAACAGTGAACCGAAGAAGATGATTTCGAGGCATACGTCGCCGACGTACACAAATGGCGATAGGGATATTCTAGAACAAACTATGGGTATACCCAAGAACAGCTCCCCAATCCTGGATCCCCACAAGATTGCTGATGTCAGCGCTAAGAGCAGCCCCATCGCGGTGGTGGCCGATGGACAGGTTGTGGTTTTCGACGACAATGACGATTGGAAAGGTATATCAAAAACGTTTTAACATTCAATTTTTTCGTTTATAAGTTATTTATTCCTACACTCAAAATGCTTGCGTCGCCTATCATTAAACAAGGTTATTTTTTGAAGTGAAACTTCTTTATGTGGGTTGGGGAAAAATTTAGTGTAACATTTTTCGTTAGAATTTCGGTAGGCATTGAGTAAACCAGGGGAATAAATTCTAAATAGAAATTGTACAAATTAGTTTTTCAAGGATAGTAATAATTTATAACAATAATGAAATTTAAATAATTGTAGAATAAGGTAAAATAAAATTTGTATATATGATAAAAAAGCTTAAACTTATTAATTTAAGAATAAAGTATAAAAGCTAGAGCATATAGTAGATATTTTCGAAAAATAAATATAAAGAAGCACTTTTACACTAGTACAGACATTATTATTTTGTTTGACGCTTTTGTACGAAGCTTTCACAGCCTTTTTTTAACGATATTAATTTGAATGAATCATTATTACTTTTTTGACTATATTACAAAGTGAACTCTTTTATTTTCAGTTATATTGAATTCTGTGTCTCTAGGTTTGAGGATGGACCCGGACGTAAGTGATGACGAAATCGACGTGAGTGTTAAGAGGACTTTAGACAATTTGAAAAATGGTGATAGTGAGGTGAATAAGAGTGACAGTGAAAGTGAGTCGAGCTCACGGGGCGTGAGACTGAGCGAGGGGAGTCCCACGGGGGTCTGGCTGTCGGACGACGACAAGACCAGGGTCACCAGGGTCATCGGGGAGCTGCCCATAGCCGAGTACGAGGGCTCGCCGCGCAGATACGGCATAGGGCAGTCTACGCAGAAGACTCAACTTAGATCGCCCAGACCAGGATTTCCTCAGGTATTTTCAAGACCTTTGATTTCCATAAGGGAGCGTTCAAGAAATACGTCACACAATTTATGGAGATTATTAACTCCACCCTCCCCATGTAACGCGCCGTAACGTTTTTCTGTACCCAAGTATAGTAAAACGTTTCGTAACCACCTAGTGACTCTTTATACCGAAAAGTTACCATTATGTGGTGTAAAGTACTGGAAATCCGAAAATAATATTAACAATAACCTCCCCCCGCCCAGATTCGTTACGTTATACAAAAGGGACCCCCCAATCCCTCCCTAAGACGCAGGAATAGAAGACGGTTTTAGAAGCAATACTTAATTGGTAACGATTTTTTAATTTTTAAATTTGTTTAATTTCAGCGAATAATAACCGAGAGCCGAGATGAAACTCCGCCGCCGTCGTCGGCATTCGACTACTTGTACGAGTTTTCGGAGACCAGGAAAGTCCTCGAAGAGTTCTTCAAGTGTCCACAACAACAAAACTCCAACGATGAAATCGTCAACTTTCAAGTGAGCCTCGTCTATTGTTTTCTTATTAGTTTACAATTAACTAAGTCCAAAGAGTGTGGGGCAATTCTTCGCAGAGCTGTTACTTTATGCTTAAAATACTTTCCAGAATTTGATATTTTTGTTAGTTCAATATACGAAAAAAAAGGGAAGTTTAAAAAAAAAAAAAAAAAAAAAAAAAGGAAAAAAAAAAAGGGGGAAGGAAAGGAGAGGGAAGGGAAAAGGAAAGGGGGGGGGGGGGGGGGGGGGGGGGGGGGGGGGGGGGGGGGGCCGGCGGGGGGGGGGAAACGCGGGAGAGGGGGAGAAAAGGGCAAGGGGGGGGGGGGAAAAGGGGGGGGGCGGGGGGCGCGTAAAGGGAAAGGAAGCCTGAGGGAACAAAAGGGGCCGCCTTGGTCGATACATTTGTTTATAATGCCTAGATTTTTAAATGTCATAATCTGTGTTGTAAAGAAGAAAACATTAATAACTCATCGACACCAAAGCTCTGGCAATCGTAAACTATGTAAGAAAGCATGTTGTGAATGAAGAAAAAACATATATTCTGTTGATATTCCAGGACTTGGACTACGAGCTCCGTCGCCAGACGCACGAATGTCCCTCGGAGAACGGGATAGAGGAGAGCGAGGGGGACTGGGGGCTGGCCGACACGCTCCATTCGCCCCACGCGGCGCACAACCACACCAACTTCCTCGGCCTGCAGGTGCACGTTCGTTCATTTATTTCATTATCATTAGTGAAGTACACGTACTATTTAGTCCATTCGTTTTCCAGCAACAACACGGTCGCTACGGCGCCCCGGACGTGTCCGCGCTAAGGGCGGGTCAGGGCGAGCCGGACACGGCCGACAGCGTGTGCGCTTCCCCTGCGTTGCCCGCGCACGCTCTGGCTCTTTCGTCCGCGAGTGACACGCCTAGTGACCTCTCGCTCGCACTTATGGAGAACGAGCTCTCTGAGATGAAAAGTGAGACGTTTCTTCTATATGAGAGTAATAAATCTCTTACTAAATGTCTTAACTTATTTATTTTAAAATTTAGTCTCACTCGTTCTATTATAAAAAAAAACTCCACAAAATAGATAAATAATCAATTTCATTTGCCTCTTCACAATATTCCACTTTTCTGGTGATTAGGATGTATATATGTATATATATAACAAAAAAAAAAAAAGGGAAAGGGGTATCTATAACAAAAATGCTGTGGTAACAGCCATAAATACTATTAAACTGTTTTTCTTATATATGTTTCTGATCTGTCTCAAGAAGTTTATGTTTAATTATGATCAATTATATGAGAACAATATACAATTATTTCACAGTCGAGACTATAATTTGCATTAATTTAATCTTTGAAGTAACTAAAGTAGTTATTATTACTAAATCAAGTTGGATTAAAGAGCGAATTGAACAGTAACGTGTTTGTTTCCAGTACAAATGGAGTTGAACCGAGTGGTGGGAGCCCACATGCCCGTGGTGGAGGACGGACTCTCCTCCGGACACGTCTCCGACACTGACAATAATAATCAGATTATTTCGTTGCCGGTAAGTAATCTCAGCGGATATGGGAAGAAATATAACGAAATTCAGTTCAAATCCGATATCATATACAGTAAAAAGATTTTTTTAATTATTTAAATAGAAACAGTTTAAATCAAAATTAAGATTATTATTTAAAAGATAAGTAAGGAAATCTCTTTTCGTCTCAGCGTAGAAACACTTAAAAGTATGTATTTCGTGAGGAATGATTAATTATATGTTGACAATTTCATAGACTCATTCGCCGATGAAAATAGAAGAAATAGTCGATAGTGGAACTAACACGGATCCTCATCTCCTCTCCGACGCGGATCTTCATTCTCTCGACCCGTTAGGTAAGACTAAAATGTTCAACGAAGTAGGAGTGCAAGTAGTTATTGTATTGCCACGTCACAAGAGTTATCAAACTCGAAATTAAAAGTTAATAAAGTCAAGTAAAGAGAATAAAAAAGTCGTCTCTTGCGCAGCCGTGCCTCCCCCCGCGCCGGCCCCTCACCGGCCTCTGGACCATTCGCCGCATCACCACCACGGACACCACGACGACGTCTATCCCAGGTCTATATTTATCTTGTTTCATAGAGCTTCTTCATCATTTGATGGCAGGTGAAAGAACCTGTTACAGAGGTTCGTTCACCAGCACAATCAGTCAACCTCCTTCCTAGTGGGAGTGCCATGCTGTTGCTTTAGGGCTTCAGCCAAATGGGCAGGCACGACCGGGGCAGTACCACTGTCTCACAGAAAACCTGAAGTGATTCAGTTACCTAATCATACTCGCGTTTCTTGCAAGTCAAGTCAAAAATCTAATTTTTAAGTCTTGTGCATATTTATATTTAATCTAATTTATACAATCTAAAACTAACATGTAAACAATCGCTCTCTCCTTTTTCTTCGATAAAAACGCTGCACATCTTCGTGACGCTAATATTATTATTATTGCGTTTCATCCATTAACATTTTTCCCTCATGCGGCTAAAAAAGTTTCACTTTAAAAAGTAGTAAAATACTATTTAGTATGTCAGTAGTGTGGACACCACTAGGCATTGTCTATTATTTTTATTTCCGCCCAGCACTGCTGTCGGGACTCGCCTGAGGCAAACCTAACATGGCGAAGTGGGATTCGAAGCACGCCCTCGTGGAGTACAGATGTAAAAAAAATCAGTGGCGCTACAACCTCTTTAGGTCTTGGCCTCAGATTTCTGAATCTGTTCCATGATCATTTTTAAATCTAAAAGGCAAGTAGGTGATCAGCCTCCAGTTCCTGACACACGCCGTCGACTTCTTTTGGGTCTAAGACATGTCGGTTTCCTCACGATGTTTTCCTTCACCGTTCAGGCAAATGTTAGAAAGAAAGTTACATTGGTGCATTGCCGGGGATCGAACTTACGACCTCAAGTATGAGAGTCGCACGCTGAAGCCACTACGCCAACACTGCTCTTGAGTACAGATGTAGTTGATCGAATAAGTAACTGAATTCTAAATCATTTTGTGAATTGATTCCATGACTACGCTTTCAGAAAGCGACCGACGTCGGCGCAGAGCAATGATTCGGTGGAGATTAAGGCTGTCAGTGGAGACGAAGGTTCGTTGGTTCTAAATGAAATACGACTTCTTATTATTTTTATTTATTTAAAACTATGAATGTTAATAGATGAAGCGGACACGGATCTCGAAACGGACAGGCTGCTGGGTCAGCAGAGGACGGATGACCAGGGATTTTTTGACGACAAAGTGAGTCCTAATTTATAATAAGAGATTATAGTCCGGGATCCATCGCTCATTTTTGCACTTAATTACTATCAAGCTAATTTTCCGTGAGTAGCTTTATTTTGATGAGACGCCCAATAATTTCCTGTACGAAACTCTCGATTGTGGTAGCTAACAGAAGTAGCAAGGATAAAATATGTTGATTTGATGATTCTCAAATAAATAAATTATTCGAAAAAATATTTGTCCTACAAAATCTAGGGTTTGATCAAAGAGTCCCCTCTTTCCAACATGTATCGATAACGAGGTCATCATAAATGATTACTAACCAGCTGATTTTTTTTTTACTTAGTTAATATTCATGTAATTTAACAGACATATTGTCCTACAAATTGCGCGGTACGTTATCCCGGTCCTACGCTCAGAAATTGTTAATACCACCAGACCATTTTTCTCATTACTAACTGTAGGACAAAAATATTATATAATAGGTTAGTGTGTTCTCTGCCCAAATGAAACAACATCCTACAAAAAAACAGGTATGTATCACTAGTCCGACAAGAATTGTAATTTTTTCGTTTTCCTATTTGTAAATAAAGATACAGTGAAAAAACCTTTTTTTAAAATTACAATAACTTTATTTTTTAGTAATCTAGGTACAAAAATTTGTGTATTCATATATAAAGAAGTTAATCTTCATCAGATTCATCTGATAAATCTTCGCTACTAACATTGCTATCATCTTCATTTGTTTCACTTTCTTCACTCGTGATATCTGACTCTGTAATAACATGAAAAAATTAAGTAAATTATATAATAATGAATAATCAATCAATACATAAAAATAGAATTAATAGGTTACCTAGTAAGTCAGAAGATAATTCTTCAAATGATGGACTTTTGGGACCATCAAACAAATAATATTCATATTTACCATCAATCCATCCAAAATTTTCTGGCAATTTTTCCGTGGGGCACCGCATGTGTGCATTACACCATACATTGCTAATAAATACAGTGTCTACATAAATATCACATAATATCATCGATATTGAAAAAATTATCCCATATTAAGTTAATATTTAGTCAAATAGTCATACAAAAACATAAATTTAAATGACAAAAAATTTAAAAAGAAAATATTTAAAATATAATATACTATCAAAAATTATTGTTTAAAGAATGTAACAATAATACAATGCTACAACATACACACACATATACACACGATGGCATTTTGTGACACTAAACTGTTAGCAAACGTCCTTTACAACACACTTACGACATATTTTATCATTGCTACCTCTGTTAGCTACCATAATTGAGAATTTTCGCATAGGAAATTGTTGGGCGACTCATCGAAACGAAGCTATTCACGAAGATTCAGCTTGATAGTAATTATTTTTACATCAAGGATCTGTACTACTACTTTTGAGCGTAGGACCAGGATAACGTACCGCGCAATTTGTAGGACAATATGTCTGTTAAATTTCATAAATATTAAGTAAGTAAAAAAAAAAATATCAGCTGGTTAGTAATCATTTATGATGACCTCGTTATCGATACATGTCGGAAAGAGGGGACTCTTTGATCAAACCCTAGATTTTGTAGGACAAATATTTTTTCGAATAATTTATTTATTTGAGAATCATCCAATCAACATATTTTATCCTTGCTACTTCTGTTAGCTACCACAATCGAGAGTTTCGTACAGGAAATCGGGCGTCTCATCAAAATAAAGCTACTCACGGAAAATTAGCTTGATAGTAATCAAGTGCAAAAATGGGCGATGGATCCCGGACTATTACAGTATTATAATAAACATTTTTCCCATTTTTGTCTTCGTAGGTAGAAAACAGGTCACATTTACTAGACAGGGTTTTAAAGAATACGTATAAAACAGTTGATAGGTATACTCAGGGTCGCTGGTTTTTGTATTAATAAAAAAAGTTGTCCAACTTTATACATTATTTTACCCTCGAAAGTCGAAAATGTCGGAAGAATATTAAAAATAGAGCAGCTCGCTGAACTACGTCAATTGATTTCATATGTTTTTAAACTGTAATTGCAAGAGTATAATATGGTAATACATTTAACATAAAAACAAAATCACTTACGACTACGTGATGAACGTCTACCTAATACATTGTTACCAAAAGCGATCTCGATCCAAATAATACATTTTTGGGCTCTGATCTTTCAAAACTATGTACAAATAAATCGTATGATGTATAAATTAAACATTTGAAGTTGAAGGTCATTTTGATTAAGCACGCTCAGTGCACGTACAGATAAAACAAATAATTAAAAAAAAATTTAACAAACGATATTTTTTTATTGATTCGTAGGATGTCCCATGCCCCGTTGGGGGTAAGGGAATTTACACCAGTGCATCAGGCAGTTTGATTATTTAAATTTAGCACGGTGATTCATTGAATGAAGTAATATTCACATACGTCCTACTCCAATAAACGCTCTGAGTCGGTCTGACCTTGCCCTCTTATTGTGCCGGCCAAAGACTATTAATATTATGGTATTTTATTTGATGCCTCACAGTTTGGTGACTCTAAGAGTTATGTTGTTTATCATTACAGAGCGCATTATGTTACTTATAAAATTAAAAACAAAGTTTATTTAGTAAAATATGACATATTATAAGAACGACAAACTAATTGATAAAAAAAGTTGAAATGCTTTGAAATTTAACAAACTAAAAATAAAATAAACCATTAAAAAATTGAATTATGTATTATCGAGTAGAATCTGTGGCAATTGGCATGACTACGAGTAATTAGTATTTACTCAGATGTAACATGTTAACTATAGCGCATATATATTTGAATTATTAAAGACGTCAATGAACATTAGTGCTATATGTATCAAATTATTCTTCAAACAATATCGTATATATGTATTATCTTTGTGTAAACAGTAAACATCTGTATCGCAGTCAGTGCCGACCGCTCGTATTATCATAACGTGTTCATTTACGTTTACGAATAGTTATCGCGCGAGAAAATACCATATGTCGCGATCCTTATTTAAATATGATTGAAAGTGACAACTAAATTTTGATTGAAGTTCAAAAACAAAATTTTTCGGCTAAAATATGTCTCTTTAGTATATTTTACTATTAAAAACGATCTATTGGCATTATTCTAATATATTGTTTGATGAGCCAAAGTGTACCTGCGTAGTCAAAATGAGCGATATCGTTCCTGAATGTGATTTTAATATTGGCAGCGAAAAGTCGCCAATTTCCGATTATGAAACGAAAATAAGTGATAGCGATAATGCGGATTTTGGTGTTAAAAACGTTGATAACAATTCTAATATGAGTTTAACTCTTGATAAAAATGCAGATATAAATATAACTAAAGAAATAGACAGTGTTGACGAAATTAGTGTTGGTGTGGAAGAACTAAGTTTGAATAAAGACAGCGATGTTTATAGTGATTCTAGTTTAAAAAGTGATAATTCGGATAGAAAGAAAAAGGTACCTGATTTAATAGATAAATCTATTTGGCATTAATTATAGTAATTAAGATAATTAAGTAATTAAACATGAATAAGCAGTAGGATTTGTTTTACAGGTACAATGGTGGGGTACAAGTTTAAACATTGCGAAAATCTAGTTATATTTATGGATCTGTCTTAATAAATAAAATTTGTGAATAGAACATTTCTAAGTTGTGGGTGTTCGGACTCTTCCGAGGTACAATAAAAGAATAAACATTTATTTCGACAAGGTCTCCGTAGACGGTTTCACCATAAACCACCACAAGCAATAATTATCCTGTAGTATAATCGAGTTCAAATTAATAAATATATTTTCTTATTATAAGATCTGTTTAAGTCATAAACAGTGTACGAACTGCTAAGGAATAATAACTACTTTTTTCAAAGCCATAATATTGTTACCACCAGTTAACAATCATCTAAAAGTATCACACATTATTTAACTCCCAACATAAGGTACATTAAGTTTTGTAATGGAGTATTATATTTTTCAGGGTTGGCGCAAACCCAAGTCCAGAACAGTGATGCCCGTCGTCGGCTCCGCGGCGACGAACAGAGAAACTCATGCGCACGACACCACTGATCACAGGGACGACGAGGCACTTCATAATGGAAAGGTAAATAAAGTTTTGGGTTATTATTATTAACAGACATTTCTGAAAGTTTTTCTAGTAAGTTTACAATATCAGTGTTTATGGTTTCCTCAAAACATGACGAAACTTATTGGAGTGTAAGACATAATCTTCGAGACTCGCATGTTAAGTATTACGTCACGCAATTTTTGGAGATTATTAAACGTTTCGCGACCACCTCGTGACTCTTTATATCTAAAAGTTACCATTATGTGGTGTAAAGTACTGGAAAGTCGAAAATAATATTAACAATAACGCCTGAATTAATCCCCGCCCCGTATCGTAACAAAAGGACCCCCCCAAATTTCGTTACGTAATACTTGAACTCTCCCTAACTTCAAAATGTACTTTTATTGTATTTCCCTATTTTCTAACATTTATTGTTGCACGTTCTACAGAACGAACGAAACATCGCATTTATTCATTGGTTATGAATAAAAACAAAACGAAATTTGGTATTGTACGATTGTAAGAACAATTTTTTTTTTTCAGGATAAAGACGCGAAGAAGAAAAGCAAAAACAAAGAAGGTATTTTTTTTTATTTATATTTTCACAATTATGAAACTATAACTTGTATTAATTCGTACTTTGTTTCACGCGTCCCTGGTTTGTTATGGTGAGTTATATTTTTATCACTTAACATTAACCAGGTTTAGTAATTTTTTGAAGTGAAACTTCTTTAGGCGCATGAGGGTAATTTTTACGAAAACGTCACGAAGAAGTGCAGCGTTTTTGTCGAAGAAAAGGGAGAGAGCTATTGAGACCGATTGTAAATTAAAATGACACGTCTTTTTATTATTGAAGAAATAAACTAAAAAAAAAATTTGTATTAATTTTCGATACTTTTAACATTTTAATTGACATATAAATTCATTAAATTCCTAACTTTTTTTCCCTCCCTCTAAGTCTCAAAAATCTAAAGTTTTAGATTTGTATAAGTATGAACCAGACTTACAAACAGAATATAAATGAATCATAATGTTATTACAGTTTAACTTCTGACATGTGTACTGAAATTAACAAGCATATATTAATTAGTATTGATTTCAATATAAATGAATCATGTTGTCATCAAATGTTGAATTTCAGATATCGCTTCAGTGCTGATAGAAGGCGTGCTGTTCCGAGCGAGGTATCTCGGCTCCACCCAATTGGCCTGCGAAGGTCAACCCACCAAAGCCACCAGGATGCTGCAGGCCGAGGAAGCCGTTTCGAGGATAAAGGTGATAAATCGCAATCGGTTAACTGCATTATCAGCTCAGTATTGCCCATTTTTACTTTTTTTAATCTTAAGGGAATCTATATAGTCTGTGGATTTTAGGTAAAACCCCTTTTTATACGGTTACTATAAATACATTCGATTTATAATCATCTTATGTCCTTATATGCCCCGTTTAATTTTGAATGGATCACGAAGAAGCAAATCTTCTACACCACACTAACGAACAGAAAAACTCTCAATTCACTGAATGAAAGGATAAATTGATGATTTCGTTCGAGTCTACGCCCCTCAAGAGATCGGCATTCTCATAATTCACGTTCACTCAAAGCCCGTGTGAATCGGTTTTACATTATTCTTTATACCTTGTAGTTAAATAGGCATTTGAGAGCATGAAATTAATCTACCAATGTGTATCTTAAAATGTTTTGAGTTTCCTTTGTATGAAATGTTTATCCTTTATTAGTTATGAATAAAGTAATACTTTTGTATCCGGGAGTAGAAGTATTGTTTTGAATTCAGAATTTTAGTTAAAAAACACGATAAATCAGTTTTTGTTAGAAATTGTTCCGCGCCTGATTTCGTGCTCGTCGGCCTTAGCGTCGAGAACGCTGGCGGTGAACCCTCCGCCGGCGGACTATTTCCGCTCCCGTTGACTCGGCCCTAGAGTATTTTTTCAGCCTTCCTCACCCTCGACCCGACCCGAGAAGACGTCGGACGGCCGGCTAGCCTCCTCCGGATTACTTTCTATCGCTTCTCATTGCTCGCTTTTGGCTTTTGCATCCCCGAGTGCGTTCGGCTTCACCCGTAGCCCTCGGCCTCGGGCGGGGCCGCCTCGCGTAGTTGCATGGAATGTTATCACTAGAGCCGTCCCTCACCTCACCGCACGTAGCTCGACGTGCTCCGATTCACACCGGCTTAGGGGCTGACTCCCCCCGAACACTGTTCACTTTCGACTCCGCTTTCGTCCGACGACGGCTTCTCACGTGTCATCCTCGATGTGTGTCGCGTTGTTTTGCTTGCTTTTGCGCAAAAACCGATCGGCTATCGTCACTCGTTCGGCGTGAGAAATTGGGGCGGCGGGGACAAGCAAAACGACGGGTCGCGTGAAGCGGTCGGGATGAGTGAGGAGGTTAGCCGGTTTTGCAGTGGGGGTGCGAGGGGCCCTACGGCGGGGTGTACGCGGCCCCCGCGGCCGTCTTCAGGCTCGCCTTCCTCGGGTCGGTCGAGGTGGACGAGGACTCGCGGCGCAGGAAGAGGCGCCCCAAGAAGCACATGGTCGAGGAGGCCGTCACCAAGATCAAGGTGGTTTGGTCCGATTCATTACACGTTTGTTACGTTCAATATTAAAAATTTACCGAAAATCGAAGTAAAGTTCAACCGGAGTGGCTTAGCTTGTATCGTTTGCAATGTTCGCGACCGCGCCTCATCCGTAGACTTGACTCGTCGGAGACCCATTCGCTATTAAATAAAATGTTTTAATTTGACCGTTTCATTTCTTCATGCTTTCCTTGGATCGCTACAGGCTTTGGTAAGTCGCGATATTTTATAATACGTACATGACACGACACGCTTGAATCGCTACGATGTCATTTATATTCACACAATTGTACTAAACGGGAGAGTGGGAAATATTACTCAGTTAATAATTCTTCAAAACGAAAGAGAAAGCATAGTTTGAATGACGTCGTTTCGATCGGAAACGACTTTGCAGAGATACCGAACGCAGTATATTTTTGTCTTCAGGCACCGGAGGGTGAAAACCAACCCAGCACCGAAGTCGACCTGTTCATATCGACGGAAAAAATAATGGTCCTAAACACGGAACTGAAGGAAATCATGATGGACCACGCGTTGAGGACCATCTCGTACATTGCCGATATCGGAGACCTCGTGGTGCTGATGGCGAGGAGACGGTTCGTGCCTCACGAGAGTGACTCGGATCAACCAAAGTTGAACCGCACACCCAAGATGATATGCCACGTCTTCGAAAGTGAAGAGGTAAGAGAGTCATATCGTGGCACCGAAATACTAAAGGTTCCACGTTTCCTGTCGTCACTCCGGGTCATCGGTTTGATTAATTCCAGGCTCAATTCATCGCTCAATCGATCGGACAGGCGTTCCAAGTGGCCTACATGGAGTTCCTGAAGGCGAACGGCATCGAAGATCATAGTTTCGTCAAAGAAATGGATTATCAAGAGGTTTTAAACAGTCAAGAGATTTTTGGTGATGAGTTGCAAATGTTCGCCAAAAAGGTATGTACATTTTCTGTCTTCACTTTCCGATGTTTCTGTTACGGTTAGTGACATTTTATTTTTACATAGAATATTCTATAAAATCATATCTATTGACCTATATATATAGTTCGTCCTCAAAGACAGGTGAAAAGAGCTGGCAGTGGGGAGTGGCGAATGTGAATCAACGTGAATGTTTATGATCAGGAGTTACAGAAGGAAGTGGTGGTGCCGAAGAGCAAGGGCGAGATCCTGGGCGTGGTGGTGGTGGAGTCGGGCTGGGGCTCCATGCTGCCCACCGTCGTCATCGCCAACCTGGCGCCGGCCGGGGCGGCCGCCCGCTGCTCGCAGCTCAACATCGGTACGCCGCTACGTCACTTAAACCGATCGTGGAACATTCCAATGTCACACCTGGAAATCCAATTTCAGGCGATCAAATAATCGCGATCAACGGCGTGAGCCTCGTCGGTCTGCCTCTGTCGACCTGTCAGACGTACATAAAGAACTCGAAAAACCAGACCGTGGTGAAATTGACTGTGGTCCCGTGTGCGCCCGTCGTCGAAGTCAAGATTAAGAGACCCGACACCAAATACCAGTTAGGATTCAGCGTGCAAAACGGTGTGGTGAGTGATTGCCCTTAAGTTAAGCCTCGGCACCGGCGACATCTCCAGATTTAACAAAATTATAAACATATTTTTTTTATGAGTATAAATAGATCCATATTTCATCCACTTTATGTATCAAATGATTGTATAATTATTACTATTAGTAACAATATTTTTTTAATTTGGAATAACGCTCCCTGCGTTCTAGTATTACGTTACGCAATTTTTGCAGATTATTGATCCCCCTCCATGTAATGCGCCGTAACGTTTTCTGTACCCAAGTACAGCACTACTAAAAACGTCACGTGACCACCTTGTGACTCTTTATACTTAAAAGTTTCCATTATGTGGTGTAAAGTCCTGGAAAGTCCCGGATAGGATTAACAATAACGCGTAAATTCTTAAAACCCCCCCCGTAACGTTTTTCATTTAAAGACCCCCGCTACCGAAAATTCGTTTGCTTAATCACTTCGACGCTCCTAATACATTAAATCGTATATAAATTTATTCCTGATATTAATCTGTTCTCTCTATTAACAAAAGATCGTTGCAGCGTTCTCCGAGACAATCAAGCCTGAACGTAAAGGCGCGTTCAGCGGGTGGGGCATCTCAAGACATCAATCGAGATGAACTCGCGGAGCAGTGGAGGGCCGTGCCTCACGAACGGATCGTCGAGCGTTTGCGGCGACGTCCGTTGGCGATGTTTTTAAAATTCCAGCTTTCGATGACTGGCGATTAATAAAGATAGATTTCAAATTTGGAAGTTGTTACTCTTTCGTCGATGCCAAAATTATGTAACATTCAACTACGCATTAGACCATAATTTAAAACATTTTGATTTATTAAGGGATGTAATGATGATACTTTTCTTGTCACGATCTGTTCCTTAACTCCAGGTGTTAGAATACGCTACCTAGATAGAAAGACCATTGGTATCGAGCCGGGATCGAACCTACGACCTCGGCGATGAGAATCGACGTAAATTTGCGCACGTTCAACATGCCCCTAATGTTCTTATCGGCTGACTGATATTCTATAGTAGTATTGTTAATCTTGAAAACCTAACTTGCAGATAAATTTACCTAATGAAAACTTGCCGACGTCAATGTTCCAGTCTGCTGAAATGACAATCAGGAGTCTACTTTGTTCATATGAGCTGCCTCTGAACACTCAGTTAGCCTCAAGCTGCCGCTACTGATAGCCCTGACACTCGCTCCCTTGTACACAGCATTCGCACCTCGTAAGGTTAAAATTACTCTGTACTCGCACACTGTCGGACCTTCATCGCTAACTTAATTATAATCTCTAAATATTTGAAAGCCGACAGAAGGTAATAAAGTCGTCGTCTAAATAGTGGTGGCAGTAATAGTGTCATGAAGCTTTTCTCGAGTATTTTGTAATTAGCTAAACACCGACTCCGACAGTACATTCATTGTTAGAGGTAAGACTCGAGTCC
Source organism: Pieris macdunnoughi (assembly GCA_905332375.1). NCBI lineage: Eukaryota > Metazoa > Arthropoda > Insecta > Lepidoptera > Pieridae > Pieris > Pieris macdunnoughi. Next base: position 1,294,841 of record CAJOBZ010000072.1, on the reverse strand, counting down.
TAAATTTAGCTTTATATAATACTCAAAATATTCCGTTACTTTAAAAGCTATACAATGTGATGAGCTATCTTCGGAATCGTTAAATTGCTTAGGTGATACACAAAAGTATTTTGATAAGATTTTCATTTTATTGCTTGGTGTAATTTAGTGCCATTTTATCAAAATAAATATTTAAATGTTAATATACTATTTCCTATTAAATTTGTGATTGTCAAATATCGATTATACTTACTAGATGTTTTTTTATATTCGTTGAAAGGTATGGACTTTTGTATTTTTGAAACATTACTACTGTTTTTGCCTAATTTGTAACAAATTGTTTACATTTATTTATTATTATTACATATCCTTTTTATTTTGTATTCATTCAAGTATATATTAATTCAATTAGTGCAGTATCATAATCTGACTTAGATGTTATCGATATAATAAGTGTCATGGTTTTATTAGGTATTTATTAGTTTTATAACGTCCAGGGGTTGGCGAAATTGTACTATCTTACTGCCCTAACATTTACATTTTAAGTTTCATATGTACAAAGAGGTATTTGACATTCCGAAAATAATATTAAAAAATGGTGTCATTCAAGGCCCACACTAACGTTCTTATAAAGTCTCATTGCCATAAAAAGATTCCTAATATTATCGTTTGATAAATGTATGCATTAACATTCCATTTTAATGTTACAAATCGCTCCTCCGAATCCGGAATCACTGCACCGTAGGCCAAACAAGTTGATGTTTGGGTACCGCATATCAGACTCAACTCGTAGAAGTGTAAAGGTGTATTTTGATACTTGTATCGTCAAAGTTAAGCATCGGATCATCTGTCTGTGGGTAAAGTATCGACACAGTGACTCTCCGGTGATCATTGATAAATAAAGAATTGATTAGCGGATAATATTATAATAAAAATTATTTAACATTAGTGCATTTCAATGTATAATATTTTTAAATTTATTAGTAGGATGGCTATGGTGGTATCTTTTATTATCTATGTGTCTCTGTCATAGCTTAACGCCAGTGTTAATATGTGCAAAGTATAAAAAAATATTTTAAAACATTGGTATCGTGTAGGGATTGAAGCTACATCCTTGGCGTTGAGTAATCCACTTGTTCAAGCCGCATGATCAAACTGCCTAGATTTTGTATTTCCTAACTAATATTATTACATATTAGTAATTATTTAGTTTCCTATTTCTAAAAGTTAATCTTTAATGATTTTGATATCTAAACGCTGCCCTCGTTAATGTTGTAGTGGTTTCGGGACAAGAGGATATGTGTTCATCTGAAAATGTCTCTAGATCGACATTTACGCGCCCACACTTGCTCCCTTCTACGCTATTCCAAATGTATAGATTTAATACCAGTCTGTATGACGTGTCACTTTTGTATTGCTAGCTGTGATTAAGATTTCTATTTACATTTGAAATAACAAGAATAATAAAGCGTTGTCAAAAAGCTGTGTAGTATAGGTACATGAGGCTGTCTCATGTAAAAGCTAAACATGTTCGACGATTCATTGTTTCAGAGGTTATTCTAGTCCTGCATTTAACTTAATAAATTGAAAACCCAAAAGCTGTCTTTTATGACTTTGTTCGGAGTTGCTTAAATGCTTGGTGATTAAATGGATATGCATAAGATTTACATTTAATTGCATGGTGGTAATTGTCTAGCCACTTTATCTGAGTTAGATTTAATTTTTGTTGTACTAGTTCTATTAAATTTGTCATTGCTCAACTATATCCCCCATCTGCCAAGATGTTTTTTTTGTTTTCGTGTAAAGTTGGATTTTTATTATGGCAAAATATCTAATGTTTTGTCTATCATAACGTGGATAATTGTATATATAAATTATTATTATTACATATTCCATTTTCTTATTTATTACAAGTATATAGTATATTAAATTGTGAAGAACTCATATCTGCTTAGATGTTATCGATATAATAAGTGTCATGGTTTTATTAGGTATTTATTAGTTTTATGAGGTCCAGGGGTTGCAGCCCTATATCTACTATCTTAGCGGTCGCCGCACGCGATTTACATTTTAAGTTCTATTCGCATATGACAAAGAGCGCTCTACATTCCGAAAATTAAAAAAATGGTGTCTCAAGGCCAACATTACCTTTCTTATAAGTCTAATTGCCATAAAAAGATTTATTTGTTGTTTGATATATTATGTATATTAACATTCCATTTTAATGTTACAAATCCCTGAATCATCACTGCACCGTTGTCCAAACAAGATTATTTTTTTTATATATAGCTACTGTAGAAGTGTAAAGGTGTATTTTGATACTTGTAGCTCCAAAGTTAAGTATCGGATCATCTGTCTGTGCTCAAAGAATATCGTTACAGTGAATCTCAAGTGATCATTGAATAAACCTTAAATGATTAGCGGTATGATACTATGAATAAAACTTATTTCAGTGTGACTGTTTTTCAAAAGATATGTCATATTTTGTAAATTTTATAGTGTGGCTATAGCAGTACTATTATAATCTATGTGTCTCATAGTCATAGCTTAGCGCCAATGTTTATTTATGTAAAGTATAAAAATAATATTTTAAAACATTGTATGGTGTAATTGAAGTAATCCTTGCTTTAGTAAGTAATCCACTTGTTCAAGAGCTGACAAATTCTTAGATTTTGTATTTCATAATAATATTATTACATGTTACGTAATTATTTAGTTCATCCTATTTTCTAACAAGTATAATATCTATAATGATTTTGATATCTAGCTGCCCTTGTTTGTTGTAGTGGTTTGGAAGAAGGTATGGTTTGAAAATGTCTTTAGTCAACATTTAACACCAAAATTAAATCCCTGCTAAGTATAAAATTATAGATTTAATACAGTCTGATGTACTTTTGTATTGCTAGCTGTGAATAAGATTTATTTACATTGAAATAACAGATGATAAAGCGTTTTATTGTAAAAGCTGGTATATTAAGGCTACAATGTAACATGTGACTAAATATTGCCGTAACTCATGCTGAATTATACTAAAAGATTATTCTAAAGCATTAAAAAGAGAAGTGACACAATAATGTTGTAATTTATTTTGTTGAGTTTGGTGATTGTTTTCTTAATTGGATATGATTTACATATTAACATATAATTTGTAGCACCTCATGTGTTTAGAATCATTGCTTGACTTTTGAATTCTATATGCGATTATGCATAAACATTTTCCCCCATGCCAAAATGTGGGACACAATCGAATATTTATTAAACAAAAGTTTGTTGTGGTAAACATGACGATAAATTCGAATTTTGGAATTCCCACTCAGATCTATAATTTCAGTTTTAGTTTGAGCTTCCTTGATCTTCATTACACGTGCGAAACAACAGTAGGCCTTATGATAGGAAGAACTCAGAAAAAGACGTATACATGCCATAAGCGGGATAAAGACGGACCGCATGTTGCAGCCGATACCGACTGCTCTAATCCGTCGCCACGGCGGTCTGCAGTTTCCATACTAAATTCATATTCGCAATACACGGACCGCTCGAGCAGTCTGAGCAAAACTGCATGTTGCAGTCGGTCTTGACTGCAACAGGCTATGGCCTGCTTTAGTCGGACCTGTATTTTGACTTGGACTTTGACATACGAAAGTCAGTGTTCCCGCCAAGTCCGTTCTAAAATTCAAAATGTGTTTTAAGAAAGTTGGAAGTATTCAATGTACCAACTAAAAAACCAGAATTTACAGGATATTCCAAAATATACAAATTCACTTATACAGAACCAAATTTCAGTTCACAATTTGGTACTGAATAACCTCTTCAACTAAAAAAGGTCACACTGATACACAGTTTCACTGCATACATTTTTATATTTTCTATGTAATGAGTAATCACTAATCAGTATGTGTATAGATTTCTGGAATTGTGGATTGACATCTATTGTCAAATAATTTTATCATGGTTAAAAGCATACTGGATAGATGGCGTTTTTCACATTCTGGAATTTCTGTCATATGGTAACATATTATGTACTATTAAAATTAATTAGTACTTCCAAAAATTACTGCACCAAAGCCTAAAACATGAAATAAGTAATATACTTTATTAACTTTGCAAATTAAATATCTTAGGTTGAATATTTATTTATTGCACTCACACACTAGGTATTTCATAGATCATTTATATTATCATACATGCCACTACATAAGCTAAACTTGTTTAAAATAAATTTTATGCTGACTCAAACCTTAACTAAACTCTACAAAAGCTATAGAAATAGATATGTTATAATGTTTTTGTTATTGTTTCATATATCTCATGAATTATCCACATAGAAAAGATTGAACATTGTCAAGTTTTATAAAATTGCTCTACTATCTAATAAAACATATGTGCTTATACAAATGATGCAGGCAAAAATCAGTATTAATGAAGCCTTTGAAATGTGAAAATTGGATAAACTTAACTTGATTTCTCCAAGTTACATAGTGTGGACAATGATCATGTTACCACTTATTTAAATAAATTTTAAACAAAAGCAACAGATTAGCTCATGCCTTTAGTCTGAAGATCCAGCTAAGATTGTTGCTTTCAGTGTCCATTTACGTCATCTATAGCAATAATTTCATCTGAGTTTCACAGGTTTGAATGAATAACTCTTCGTTCTAAGTGCATTATATATGTACAAATTATGGATAATATCAAGGTAGTATTTAAGGTTAAATCATATTAGGAGAAGAAAGAACTAATATTTAATACCATTCAAGCAATAACTGATGAGTAATTTATTAATAGTAAAAGCCTCTAAAGTATTAGCAAAAACTTGTAACATGTTTCGTAATTCATTCCATAATTATTGTAGCTTAGAATAAAAATTTAATCACATATCCTAAAAAAAATGCATTAAATTAACCGATACAAAGAATTTAATACTTAATAAACATAGCAAATAGGTATTAAATAAATGAGATTACATAAATAAAATAAGGGTTAGCTTTTGTATATTATGTATTTTGAAGTTGCTCACAAAGCCAAATGAAATTTACATAAATACAATTTAATCATAACTTTTATACAATAAAAATAGTACACTTAAGATTCTCAGAAAAATAAAAGATGATCACTGAAATAAATTATTTAATATCCTTCAACTGTCTACCATGAAAATCATTCAGTATCACTAGAGATCAGGGAACTGATTGCATTTACAGCACTTATTAATAAGGTTCCAGCAAAGGCAATGAACTTTGTGACAATACACACTATCCTTGTATAAAATTAACCAAATTTCATAAACATTGAATATATATACATTCTCCCGATGTTAAATTTGCTATTTTTATTACAGTAAAAAAATATGCATACCTAATATCATAATGAAAGCTACAAGTGAGTGGGTAAACAGTGGGCTGTCGATCGTGCCTATACAGTATAAGGGTCTACATTCAAATGCAAGATAAGGGCTGCGATGGTCAGCAACCTTAGCAATAATTTCACAATTGTCTCTTCACAAGTTAATGGTCTAGGTAAACATAACTTGCACTCTTAAATCATGATAATAATATAATTATGTTAGTTTCTTCCACGTCTTTCGAGTGTGGGGAGGCACTGGTTGCAATTGTATACGCTCAGTTGTCCATTGCATATCTCCTGGTCCAGTCCTTGGCGTTACGGATTGCCTCGCTTTCGTTTACTTTCCACAGTTCTGCAACATCATTCGCAAGTGGGTCGTCTGGATTCGGCGCGGATAGTAACGCCTGGATAGATAGAAGCACCGTACGAATTTGAAGCGCCGGACTCCACTTGTCTTTCAATATGTCCAGGCATATACGACCAAGCCGGTCTATGTTCGGGTGATATATTTTAGTTATAAATCTAACCTTCGGTGCTGACATGGGGTAATCTTCTGGTAGAAATAGTTCTAATTTGAATAGTCCACCTTCAAATGGCGAATCCTCAGGACCCGTTACAATCACATGGAAATAGCGTGCATTGGACTCGCTAGGCACCGCACTTATTCCCGGCACGGGTTCTTGCATCAATCGCTGTGTCTCTTTGATTATTCTACGTGGTAGGGCTGCCATTTTAAATATGCGGTCTAGCGCAATTTGTCAAATGGAACAAAGTAATCATATAATTTTAATAAAGTATCTAACCGTCTTTGCACTTTACGCGTTTTTAAAGATTAATGAGGCACGTATGTTGTATACTTAAATTACAGCAGCATTTTAAACGTGATCATATGAAAAACGCGATTACAAAAACGAAGTTTCAGAGCTCACTTCAATTTTTAACTACACCATAGATAAAGAACGATTTTTTTCACAGGCTATAGACCGCATTAATACAGATTATACCAAAACTCCATTTGCAATATATAATCAATAATTTTTTATGAAACTATTAAAAACCTTGCTTTGCCGATTGTATAATGTTTTCAAATTTTATATGCTACATGCATAGCATTTGAATATTTATAAATCACCATCGAGACACTATATAACCAAACTTACGTATTCGACAAAATATAAATACGATCTTACTCACAAGATGGCATTAAAACTTATTTATAGTTAACCCAACAAAGACTTAAACGTCAAGAATTAGAGGTTTATTGGAACGAAGTTCCTTATCGCGCGTTGTGAAAGGCTAGACAGAAAAAATTCTTACGAAAAGTTGTCACGACACTTTTTTGCTATTTGCTATAATACACCGGTTCTCGTCCGATCACCGAAGTTAAGCAACGTCGGGCGAGGTCAGTACTTGGATGGGTGACCGCCTGAGAACACCTCGTGATGTTGGCTTTTTTTTGTAGGGATAAGAAATGAAAATTATTTTTGGAATCACTTAACGAAATTAGTCTTGTTGGAACGAAGTTATCGAGCGTTGCGAAAGGGGGCTAGACGGAATAAATTAAGACCAAAAGTTGTAACGACACTTTTTGCTATAGTTGTTATATTTTACATTTTCGATTGAACTGTCGCCAACGTCCATACCACGTTGAATACACCGGTTCTCGTCCGATCACCGAAGTTAAGCAACGTCGGGCGAGGTCAGTACTTGGATGGGTGACCGCCTGGGAACACCTCGTGATGTTGGCTTTTTTTTCGTCGTAAGATTGGTGTCGACAAAATCTATCATACTGTTATGATACCAATTAACATATAAATTAATCGAAAGGAATTTCGTTCCATCCGGGTGTCCCTTGACACCTCTAAAGTTTTCTGTATAGTTTATTATCTGTGGATCTGTACCTTTACAAAATCTGTCATAGATGTAGTTTCGTATTACGTATTTGTAATTTAATAAAATTTTCATATAAATTTAGTTATCAGCTTTCTACATACACTATTGTTAAGGCATCTTGACTAAGCCCCCTGTACGTGAGGTCTAAAATGCTTAACCATCCAGAAAATTAACCACCTTTATATTGGCATGACCGTACGTGTCTGTTCGTAACGGATACCTTAAAAAAAGTTACATTATATGCCTATCGATAATCGACATTTTTGTCAGTGTACACTGTACATGTCATATAAATCGTTTCAAAAATTATCTTTTATAATAATGTATTAAATATAATACAAAAAGTATCTTCTACTGTTCTACATAGAAATCATTGCTTCATTTAGTAGTTTTGTACACTTGGACCAACAGTAACATGCATTTCACGAATTAAGAACAGGTTCAATACATTTCCCAGCACATATTATACGTAAATAGATATTCAGGATATATTATAGATATTCAGGAAAAACAAAATCAGGCGTTAATTTCTAGTCCATATATTTATTATCAACATAAGTTTTAGACTCTAATATGGAAAGTAGACACGAAATCTGGGGCCCGAGCCACCACATGTTCAAAGTCCATGAAGGAGAGTTTCCCATCTCCATCCACATCAGCCTCATCCAACACACTTGTCACTATCTCCTCTCGTTCATCTTCATGCAGCTGCCCAGCTGTCAGGAGCTTGGTAGCTTCCAGTAGGTCCTCGCGCCCAATATACTTGTCGTCATCTAGATCGTAAATCCTGAAGGCATACCTAATATAGAATATGCGTATTAAAAGGCGCATAATGCGAATGTCTACATACTATACACATTTACATTATAATTAAATTAGATTTAGTTTAAATCTCTGAACTACGTATATCTAAGCAAATTTAAACGCCTGATATGACATGTAATTAAAATACATATATATATATATTTTTGGATATTATTAAAAAAATACGAATAAGTTGTATGAAAAGCTTTTGTTTCAGTTGTACTCTTTTGTATGAACTTATATAAATCTTAAATTTGGTAGAAGAGCGTGTATAAATATGGCTTCTGCAATTCGACATAACATCGTACCCTGGTCCAAGTCAAATTACGACACTTGGTGAGTACAAGTTTAAGTAACTCTTATAAAGGGGACAAACCTATATCGTTTTCTTAAATAGATATTATTACTTAAGTAATAATTGGCGTACGTCTAAGTAGGCTGTAGTCAGCTGTTTAAAAAAGCTGCTTAAAAAAACCTTTAAGTTTTCACTTATATAACGCATTCTTTTCCCATCCACTGTACCTACTTCTACTGACACGAATTTGTATTTTTGTCAGGTGGAATGCTAAATTTAAGAGTAATCGTTAAATAACAGCCCATTTCCGAAAGATGTAACGATTAATGGGTCTTATTCAGTCGATTATGGCTAAAACTTTGTCATCAATCTTGGAATTGAAATTGACGAGTTTAGTTAAAACCCTATTATTATTGCCAGGAGATTACTTTGATACTCAAATATTTTAATATCATTTTAAGTGTTCTTATCTATTCACAAAGAACCGTTCATTTATATTAAAATAAATGACGACAACCCCGGTTTCGGGGGTACAATACTATTGTTTTGTAGGTATGAAGTGATTAAAAATATTATGTTTATATGTACTACTCTCTACATAGAATTATATGAACCCTGTATGTCTACTTACAATTTGTTAAGCGTATAAGCCGAGGAAAGTGACTTTATTTTATAATATAACTAGCTGTGCTCTGCGGTTTCACCCGCATTTTTTTGATTGTCGCGTGATCTTATATACGTAGGCTTCCTCAATAAACGCTCTATCTACTATTTTTGTAGATTGAACATATCTCAGCGCAATTATAAGGTTTAATAATAAAATTATAATCTAGTAATTGTTTTTATGTCCTATCACACAAAACTTGTCCTCACATTAATCAATAAAATAAAAAGAACATACAAAGACTGAGGCCAAAAATAAAAAAAAAATGTCTAGAAAGTAATTCTTGTCCATGACTTTCGGATAAGCCTGTTTCATATTATACTTTACGTCAATAAATAAATAACTTCGGTAACTTCCCAGTCTAAAATTCACTTTATGAGCTTTGACTATACAGGGCTCTGCTCTCTAGGGATGTTACAAATTCACTAAACTATGAATTAGTTAAAATAAATATTTAATGTATGGACTAACCATGCCTTAATATCCCGTGGCGCGGCTTCACTAAACACTGACATCATATCCAGAAAGTCTTCAAATGTGAGGTTACCAGAACCATCATGAGAGAAAACCTGGCAGATTCGTCTTTTGAATGGATTTTCCTGCAAATCAATTCTTCCTAGAGAGGAACCCTAACCTTCGTACAACCATTGTTAAATAATAAAATCATGTTTTTAATTAATACATTCACTATATGAAATAGTTTATAAGTACTAATTTACACAATTCTCTATTATTCTTATTTAATTTTTCTAGTTTTTGTTTCAACTTGAAGTTTCACTTACTTTTAGTTCAGGCAATTTTTCTATTTCTTCAACTGGTACAAGAATAGTGTGAGCTTGGTTTTCGGTCATGCTCTTAGGAATCAATGCGGGATTTACGTCTCGAAACCGTTTGAAAACTCTAAAAAGATCAACATTAAAATTTACTAAACTAAGTTTGTTTTCAAATCAAAATTTGAGGACATATCTGACCTCTGTTCAAATCTCTCGTTCTATACACTTTATCGTAGCTTACTTCTTACCCAAAGTGAGCCTTGGTTTCCGAAACTGGACAACGCCACGTTTGCCGATCGGATACTTAGAGCTCGCGTAGGGCAAAAGCGTAGCTTACGCAACAATTCCTTAATTGAAATTGCCGCGCCCTATTCTGACCGGGATTTATAGGAAAATTATTGTCACAACGCAAATGTTTCAAATGAATACAAAGCTCTCGACAACATATTTTGAACAGGATTTTAATGTAAACTTCGGAACTGTGTCGAAAGCTTTCAAACGTTCAATTTGGTATTCCTTTTGTTATTCTAGATGGAGTTAAAAACATATTTAATATTGAAAATAAAACTGTGTTCTCTTTAAGCAATATTTAAGGCATATTAAATATTGGATACAATTATCGCTACTTTCATGAATGTTGAATATTGCTTTTTTACGTGGAGTTTACCTTAATATTTCCTTCCTCGTGAAAAAGGTGCAGTCCTGGTAAAGTTAAATACATCATGTTTCTTGTATAGATTTAAATATTTTATACTGTTACATAGAAAACAAAACCTCAAGTTGAGTACCTGATAGTCCTCCAGTTGTTGTTCCGTGAATGTCACAACTTTGTTTCCCATTGTGAAAATAAAAAGTCCGAGGAAGTCGTGGGCTTGTCAGGTGGAGACTGCCAATGGCGCGCTAGTTCAGTCTCGCAAACACTCGTAAACATAGTGCATAGATTACTTACTTTCGTGGAGTATTCGCCAACATGAAAGGAAATTGTGACATGAAACATCAATTATACGAAGATATACTATATGAAGAACGAGAAAGTTAATTACAATTGCAAGCAGCTATTAATTTATTAGTTATTACGTATAAATAGAAGGAAATTATTTCTACCTTTATTATAAAGAAGTCTAAATTCTTTTAAACTAAACTTATTTAACTTATAGTGATTTTCGTCGTTTCAATATGAAGCTTTCTACTGTCTCTGGTATATATTGTGTTTATTCTTATATATCTATGATACTACTATCAAATCAAATATCATAAGTACTCCTCGGTTAACTAATATGAATCTCTGGACAATATTAATCTATGAGGAAAGAGGGTGGAGCTGCCACACCTTGGCCTCCCCACAGTCAATTACATTTTGTTAATCATGCAGCGATATACATTGTACGTGAAATAACATAATAACCTTAACACTTTGCCGTGATTCACTTACTTTGCATCTTTTGGATTGTAAACGTTGTTCATAACTAGTGCGTTATTCACAACTAATACTTTTAAAATACCAAATACATAAATTGTGTAGTAGTGAGTTATACGACTAAATGAAAAGTAAACAACTCAATTTTTTAATTTTGTATTGTTAAGCCCACCCCCCACATTCTGAATAGCAAAGTTCTTCACTATTAAAGTTGTTCGTGTCTGGTAGCGGTGCTCCACAAAATGTCGCCCAACGAATTAGCACGCATTTCCGTCTATCCCATTTGAACGTGTATCTGAAGAATAGTGTGTCACTATTATTATTATGTTTACAACTTTTATATGGACGTATAAAAGTAATATATGTAACCAGATTTCTTAAGATAATGAAAAACCCCTACGAAGACAGACGTAACTCATAATTATTCGATTTTTTTTACGTTGCCTATATTCATTACTTATGTAACATTATGTCATTTACGTACATTTTAATTGTTACGTGGGTAACACTGAAAATGTTTAATACTGGCCAGTTAGAAACATTGCTAATGAAAACTTTTTTTATTTTCAATTTTACAACTCTTCAGTAACCTAATGTAGTATATTGCATTCATTTGTCATTTGTTTTTGTGTGAATTGGCGTCAAATCTAAAACTCTTTGTTATTCGTGAAAATTAACCTAACGCGAGAAAATTTTCGGTCAATGATCTATTATGACTTTCGTTGTAGGCTTACTCAACAACAAAGCTATGATTGGCTGCGAGCATTTCTTAATGAAGCCCCATCTCGTGCCACTATTTACAATTGGTTTAACGAGTTTAAGCGTGGACGTAGCAATCTCAAAGATGATCCGCATGAGGGACGTCCCCTCGACGACGGAAAGTATTGGCAACTTTCTGCATTAGGCCGTTTTTCAGTTTCTAAACATTTTCAGTGTTACCTAGGTATCTATCTATCTATGTTAGTTGTAGGTATGTGTTATTTTCCTTTGGATAGTTTACCTTTCTGTGTGAGCCCATCTCTCTCGAGACATCCACTCGATGATACAATGCCGTTGAATTGGGTACTTTTGACATAACTTTGGATCTACTGATAAGAAACTATATTTTTATTAAAGCATAATAACTTCATAACAAAAGTATTTCTAATATGTATTATAAATATAGCTGTTAAATTAAATCACTTACGTTGAAATGACAAGTTTGAACACACCAATAAAATGAAGATAAGTACGATCATTGTCATGAGAGGTTATCAATTAATTCGTAATCATTAGTCTCGATATACAAAAACATGTAATACGTAGATAAATTATAACATTGTTTTAAATATGGCGGAAATATATAAACATGTAAATAATATTATATAGAGTTTTTAACAATTGTATTAAATACGCGTATTAATGATTGTCAAATAAGGAAAACGGGTGTAAGGAATGGAGTAAAACAATCACAATGCTTTTGGCGGCGTCCATGCGTCGGGTTGTCTCTCTCCCTAAAATATGGCGAGGGGGCCGATGGCTGGCCATGCGTCATGCTCGTGAACGGGTGCCGCTTGTGGTGACTGGTCGTACTTGAATTCGTGTATGCGGTATTGTTGTTGCTTATTTCGACTATGTGTTGGCGTGTTGTTCCCACGAGAGTGTGCGTGCTCCTATTTCACCATGCGTCCTGCTGATAGAGGGCAAGTCTTTGTTTTTGTTTTAATTTATGTTATTATTATTAATTACTTCATATGTCATGTGGAACATGGTGTAATGGTTGCAGCGTTGTGTAAAAAAAAATGGCGATTAAAAAGAGTGGCGGAGAGTTTATTGCCAGTTCTTCTCTTCCGTTCTACGCCCTTGATTTGAGAACTGGCAGTAAATGTAAAATTAGAAGCATTAATATGTATTTCTTTACTGACGAGTCATAAGTGTTCATTATGTTACCTACATGATTAAATGATTTTTACTTCACACTACATAGAATAAAACAAAGTCTTTCTTACATTGCAAACGCAGGCTAAATCTCGTAAGATTTATCAAAATAATATACTATGTATTATACACATTGAAAAGGTCAACAGAAAACTCCGCGATGGTATATGTGTATCTCTTATGGATATCCCACAATAACATTTTTTTATCATTTACTTTTTACGACAAATAATGGCTAAATTTCGAAGCGATTTTAACTAATACAGCAGTAATCCTTATCCAATTAAATACCTTAAATACATTGTTGATTTTTTTTTTATAAGTCCCCGCCAACAAGCACGCCGCTTCGAATGAGACAGTCCGATAGCAGCGAGCTGCCCGAACCGCCATCACTCGCTGCGGCCTCCTGAGCAGCCCCCAACCTATCCTCCCATATTGGGGCCCCATACAAGGCCATACTGCGAATAACGCCGCAGTACAGCCTCCGAACACTCTGCTTAGGGCCCCCAATATTAGGCAGAAGCCTTGCTAGCGCCCCCGCTGCCCCCACCAACTTCCCCCCGAGAACCTTAAAGTGGACCTCAAAGTTCCAGCGACCGTCCAAGACGAGACCAAGGTATTTCATCTTGGACGACACCGGAACCCTTACTCCTTCCACCATCAGAACCTCCCCAGGAGGTGGACCATTCCTAGGGCCATGGAACAATAGGGCGTCCGTCTTATCGAGAGACACCCTAAGTCCCCACATTGTTGATTTAATATAGATTTATATGGCCCTTTCCAGCATATGACTTAAATAAATATTTTCGATGATATTACAGATTTTTAAATTGCGGGACCTAGCGTTAGCTACACTACCGGCCGGCCGGGGCGGGAGCGTGCCTATAAACAGAGCGTCGGAGGCCGCGGTTCTCAGCGGTAGGAATTTAGCAGCGATCGAACGCGTTTATTATCGGAGCTCTCTAGCGAGGAAAGGCTTTCACCCCTGCTCTAGGCCACGTACACAGACGACGTCCCGTGCCCAGAAGGGTGCACCCTGGCCCTATACGCCGATGACACGGCGCACGTGGCGACATCGCTGAAGACCTCGCACGCTGCGACAAAGCTCCAACGCGCTCTGGACCTCCTGCCAGAGTGGCTGGACAATTGGAGACTTGCCGCCAACCCGGACAAGACCAGCCCTGCGATTCTGTAACTCACTTTTCGAACTCGGCGGTTTTCGGTCGCCGGTACTCCATCAGGTGAATGGATTGGCAATCAAACGGTAGAAGCTTCTAGCTTATTGTTTTCAGAATGCCAAACCATAAAATGACTGCTTCACGACTGATTTGAGAGCGACCGGCGATCCGAAAACCGCTGAGTGAGTTCGAAAAGTGATTTACAGAATCGCAGGGCAGGCCTTCGGCCGGGGTAGGTTGACATCTCCAGGGCTGTAGGGAGAGCCAAGTGGGCGACACACAAGCTCAAGCCACTCTTCACAGACAACCTACCCCTCCGCACCAAGCTCACGCTTCATAAATTATATGTGCGCCCTCACCTCACGTACGCGGCACCGGCGTGGTTCTCCTACGCTAAGGAGACCAACTGCCGAAGACTGCACACCGTGCAAAACACTCTACGAAACGTAGTAAAAGCCCCACGTTACGTGAGGAATGGCACCATAGCGCGAGACATGCGGATGGAGTCGATCGACGAGTTCATCGCAGGGCTCGCAAAGAGGATGTTTGATCGAGCGGCCTAACATCCTCACCTTGAGAACATCGCGCCGTGGCACTTCAGGCCGCCAGACTCACACAAGTACCCGCGTGAGCTTTTCTTCGTGGGTCCCGACGACACCAGGGCAGGAACCGCGGCTTCGACCGCTGGTCGCCCCGCTGGGCCTCCCCCGGGCCGCGAGCCGCGAGTCTGCCCGATACCACCGACCAAGACACCAGGGCCAAGTCGAGACAACACCTTGGCCCCTCACCACCGGACATGACCCCAACGGCATCGGCTGCGCGCAGCGAGTAAAGACTACATCTCCTCGCGCGCTGCGGCCCCCATCAAGGGCTATACGCCCGGCCCCGTACCACCACCACTGTATCAGCAGGGTGCGAAATATATACACCACCCGAAGGGGGCATACGCCCCAAACGGGCCCAAAGCTCACCCCTCTCGAGGGAGTGTGCAACAAATACCACGGCGTGGCTCAGTGGCTCTTCGACTTTCAAGGTAACATCTATGGTATAATATTATTTTGATTATTTTTGATGATGATATACAGGGTGGCCCAAAAGTCGACGTCAAGTCGAAATTTTCTCATAGGTAATGCCACACCAGTTATCAGAAAAATTAAAAGAAAAAAATAAGTCATGTATTTTTTGATGTTGGAGTGATCGGCACAGGGTTTAGGATCATAGGTTACATAAAGCACTATTCGGGAGGACGTAAGAGAAAAAATTTGGCAAAAAGTAAATATTTGTAACAACAGGAATGAAAAAACTGTCACATGGTGTACATTTTCTGGAATAAAAGGAAATTTCCATAACTTCAAAAATACATGACTTAATTTTTTTTTTTAATTTTTCTGATAACTGGTGTGGACCTATGAGAAAATTTCGACTTGACGTCGACTTTTGGGACACCCTGTATATTGTAGGTACATTTAGGTCATATTGATGTATTATATAATGTTATTATGTAATGTCTTTATATACTGATGACTGGTGTATTTTAAAATACGGTTAATACAAACACTTGTTGTTGTTAATTATGGTTGGCATATTGTTATATACACTACTGCGATAGTCACTGGTTATATGCAAGATAAATAAAATGTTATTATGAATTTAATCCTACTTTTTATATTTTTCCTAATAATAAACAAGATTTTAGTTATATTTCTATATATATATATATATATATATATATTTTATAACACACGCGTGTGAAGCCGGAGCGGGTCACTAGTATATATATAATTTATTCTTTGCATTAGATAGTCTGCATCGATAAGGAATTGAACCATCTCCATATTCAGTTCTATTTCTTCCTCTTCTACAAATCAGCAAATGGACATATTTTGTTGTTATGAACCACCTTCGCCTGCGTCTACACTGCGTCTAACTAGGTGAAATATTCCTATCGATATCAACATCTTTACAGGCAATGTACACCGAAGTTATGTGTCTGCGAGTTATAAATAACCAGCAGATTATACAAATAGTTTCTTAGGACTTTGTTTTAAACGCTACGTTTTTTTTTTTAATACACAAAGTAGGTTTAAGTCTTAAGTTGCAAAAAAACATGTTTCATATTATGAACATTATATTAAAAACTATCTTTGTTATTATGCTGTATTATTTCTAAAGGAAACCGTATATAAATTTTATATATAAATTGTATATATATTGATAGAGTACATAATATATTCTATCAATATATGTACAATTATAGTACGATATGGAACGATTAATGTTAAATCCCTATACTGTCGAAAATTAATGGATACAGTTATAATTGAACTTTAAAATGGCGGACCTTTTAGCTAAATAATTTGCATTACGCATTTTACTGTAACATGCATTCCATACAATAAAATAATTGTTTTAACTCCACCGTAACAGCTTTCGCTGCCGTGACCAGGATTCAAACCTGGGTTACTACGGCCACAACGTAGGGTCCTAACCACTAGACGATCACGGCTATCGGAGCAGATACCTTTCACCACTTATCTCTCAAAAGGTATCGTGAATTGTATTACTAAGCTAAATTAAAATGACCAACTACCCGTTCCTTCTATAAGTGATAGTGTAACTTCTTAAATCTTTCGTATAACCGTTGTGAAATAAGAAAAACGAGAACAACCAAATTGTGTATTTTATGTAACTTTCAAGAGCGCTTGCGGCGACCGAAACCAATCAAATATTGATAATGTCTCTGACTTCAATTGAACTCCCATCACCTGCGATGGCTGTGTATTTTATGTCCAAATAAAATTAATCTCTTGTAATTTCACTTCTGATCCAATCTAAATATGGGCTGACGGGTACACTTATACTCGCATAGTTAAATCTTCCAAAAAGCGGGCTATTCTTTTTTTCGAAACACCTAATAACCCCAAAATGGACACCAATAACTCCCGAACTATGCAAAACTGTGCCTCCTGAATCTCCTGGACACAGGAACTCTGTTACCCCGCACTTAGGTACTGTACATATACTTAGATATAACTTTGAAATCGGAGTACGTTGACATGTCATCAACATAACATCCATCATTTTTAAAGTAAAGTTTGTTCCTGGATCCTTTTCATATTTAGTATACGTTATTCCATAACCTAAGAGTATCGCTTCTTGTCCAACGAGAGTGGTATAGTCGACTGAGCTGAGTTTCGCGTAAAATGGAAGTTGGATGCTATCAGTTTTCACTAAAGCTATGTCATTTGCTAGGCGTTCGTTAATTGGCCTATTTGGATTCGAGATTATTTTAAGAATATTTTTTCGTTGCGGCTCACCTGTTGTATTATAACGAATAAATAGTGGTACCAACATAATATTCATATCGTCAATGCAGTGTGAGGCTGTTAACGTCCAAGTGGAAGAGAGGACAGTGGCGGAACAGAATGGATCATATATTAATTTCCGGACCCCCTCGTGTGTTGTATATCTCTGTTCTTCCATAAGGACTGCGAAAGGAAATTTTTCCATATCAGCGTATTTACCTCCATAAATTCGAAGATCCGGCCTAAGGTGGCTAAAACCAAGACCATACAATAGTGTTAACACATGCAAAACTCGATTAATCATTATATTCAATAAATTCGAAACAAAAAATAAAACAAACAATTTTTAACGTGAAACCCCTTAACGTTTGTATAGGATAATAAAAAATCTAATTTGATTTTTATATATTTTTATGGTATTGCGTAGGCATATTGCATAGTAAGTAACCATTACTTTGCTAAAATATAATAAATCATAAATTACCTAATGAGATATAAAAACGTTTACGCTTATCAATATATCATAATTAGTGGAATTATTTTGTTAATAATAATAATATTAAGAATATCATTTTGTTAAGTCCAAATCGACGTATTACAAAAACGCAAAGAATTTGTATTTGTAATACGTACGGAAAAATATATTTTATAATATTTTCCTCTTAATTATTTTAATTTTTCATAAATAACAAATGTAAGTATGTAAGGCGTGTCTTGAATAATAAAAAGATAAACACCGGACTCATTCCTCATATAACGGTTCTCACACAAGATGTTTTTTTTTGTTTTCGTTGTAAAGTATGGACTTTTGTATTTTGGCAGCAATTACTACAGTTTGCCACTATCATAACGAAATTTACACATAAATTATTATTACATATTCCATTTTCTTATTTATTACAAGTAGGTACGTACGTACATATATAAAACCCTCAAATTTTTTACCGTACAGTAAAAAATTTGGGGGTTTTAATTGATCAAAATTTATCCTGGGAGCAACATTTTTTTTTTTTTTTTTATATACATGTGTCTTTACTAAGACATCATGGAACATTACAATCTAGCCTAACTTAAGACTAATAAGTAATTTAAGTCTAACCTAATTTATTACAAAGGATATTTAACATAAGAAAGTGTCCAATAACACTACTTACAGTCTCTATTAAAGGGAAGACACTTTGTTCTTGTGTTCTATTTTTTTTTCAATCACTGTTTAGCACTTAATACTAACGAGCACTAACACTAATTCACTAGTTCAAACGGTTTTATTACTGTGGCGACGTCCTCTACATTAAGGTCCCGATGGAGGTCGTTATTGCGAATATACCAGGGAGCATTGACTATTCCCCTGAGCACTTTGTTTTGGAATCGTTGGATTACTTGGATGTTACTATTACTGGTACAGCCCCACAGCTGGCAACCATAAGTCCATACAGGTGTCAGGACTTGTTTGTAAATCAATAATTTATTTTGAACTGATAGCGCGGAATGCCTTCCGAGCAACCAGTACAATTTAGTGTAACGGAGATCCACCTCTTCACGCTTCTTTTTAACATGGACCTTCCATCGGAGTTTGGTATCCAGCGTCATACCTAGGTACTTAGCTGAATTTTGGAACGGCACTTTGACGTTATCAATATATACTGGCTGGTAATTTGATGTTTTGTTGGTAAAGTTTATGTGAACTGATTTAGACTGATTTAATCGTATCCGCCATTTTTTGGTCCACAAGCCAACAGTATTTATGGCTTTTTGTAGTTTTACTACCGCTTCCTTTTCAGTATCTGCCGTAGACATGATAGCAGTATCATCGGCAAAGGTAGCGATTACGTTATCTTCTAATTCAGGAATATCGCATGTGTATAAAAGATACAGGACCGGACCTAATACACTCCCTTGCGGCACCCCAGCTTTTGGACTACTGGACTACGCCGATTCTTCTTCTTCCGATCTAAACGAGGAGTTGCTAAATAAACTGGATCGTCTCCAAAATTTCTGTATCCGATTTATATTCGGTCTAAGAGAGTACGACCATATCTCTGCGTTCCGTAAGCGGATAGGCTGGTTACCCATTCTTCAGCGACGCGATGCTCATGTTCTCCATCTCTTATATTCCATCCTGTTCAACCCTAAAACTCCTTCCTATCTCAAAAATGAATTAAAATTTTTGGGATGCCATAACTATAGCTTACGCTCTTCCGAAAACTATATCTTGAAATCCCATGTTATAACTCCTCCTTTCTTGGCGAGTCCTTTCAGGTCTTTGCAGTTAAGCTATGGAATTCACTTCCAGTCCCTATTCGCTTAGCTCCTTCTCTATCTTCCTTTCAATTTCTTCTGTACAAATATTACCTGTCCACATCGTATCCCTAACTTTAATAATACCTACTAACTGACGTGAGACTGATCTTAAATTAAATTATAATAATTCATGTGCACTTATTATTATTATTTGTTGTATACTTTATTAGTTTAGTTTGTTTTTTGTTCCTGTTTAGTATATTTTCCTTAACAACTATATGTAATACATGTATTTTTGCACTTCTTGCCTACCTTATGTAATTTAATACATTTTTTTTTTCTTTTCTCACAGTGGTTGCCTGGAAGAGATCGCTCGAAAGCGATAAGGCCGCCAGTTTCCTTTACATGTAATTATGTCAAATTTTTATATTATAAAGCAACAAATTGTAAATAAATAAAAAATAAATAAATATATTAAATTGTGCAGAACCCATATCTGCTTAGATGTTATCGATATAAGTGTCATGGTTTTATTAGGTATTTATTAGTTTTATGAGGTCCAGGGGTTGGCGTAAATAGCAACTACGGTCCATAGTGGATGAGCAATACACCCGTGTGTGCCCTAACTCCAAACATTTATTTTGGCTTTTAAAAGGACTACCTCTACCAAACTCCATCCAATTATGCACTCTCCAATTATTTTTACTATTGCGACCGGGCATTGTACAAACACACTTCTTGTTCTGTATGTTCAATGTCTTTACACCTTATTAATACTTATTAACTCTGCTGCGCAGTTTGCCTTATTCGGCCGGGCAGCAATTACATCCTCGGCAGCAACTGCGTCGTCGAGGCCTTTAACCCTCATACACACCATTTTTCCAGGCCTACTAACTCTCGCCGTTGTAGTCAGCGCAACTTTTAATTTTCTGGCGAGTAAATCTGCTTTTTCTTTATTAGCTTCGCCTTGTATCTCAATAAGACGCCCACCTGCTGCTGCCCGCCTGATGTTTATGTGACTTATGCCAAATTTAGATAAAGATTAAGATTAAAATTTATTTTATTTTTATCTATTCCTCGCTTTGTTAATTACCTCAGCATACCTAACACCATTTTCCTCAGCTTCCTATTCTAATGTCACCAGTACTGCTGCTGACCGCGGCACTGTGAGCAATGCCCCTCCTTTAGGTGGAACCGTCTCATGTTGCACCATCTTTTTACCTTTTTTCCTCGAAACAACAGTAGCCCAACATCCTGTGCGTGCAATCGATCTGTCAACTACTGTTTGGTCGGACTTCGACTTTACTTTCAGGTAAAATCCTGTTTTCTATATCCACCAAGTTTTTCTTCACGAGTTCCTCTGTTGAACGCAACATTTCGCTTTTTAGATCTTTCCCAAATAATTTTAAAACCGCAGTTAGTCTTTCGGCTAGTTGTAAAACCCATTCCTTATTTCCTTTACCGTCGATTCTTCTTGTACCTCTGATTCCGGCATAAAGAATGGTGTCGCTTTTAATGCTTCACGTGCCTTACTCAAGCCTACTGTAGCAACTTGGATAGTTTCTCTTCTTGGTGTCTCCTCTGTTTCCGTGTCTGAACCCGTCATCTCCCCGGAAGGTAGACAAGACTTCTTTCGGTATCCATCACTCATTTGATAGTCCTCCATTTTAAACAATTGTGAGATATAACACAAAGAAAACAATAATATTTATAAATAACCAGAATATTATACAAATAGTTTCTTAGCACTTTGTTTTAAACGCTACATTTTTTTAATGCACAAAGTACGTTTACATCTTAACGCCTTTAGTACACCTACGCGTTCGTATGCGGCTGCGAGTCTTTGCGAAATAATTGCGGTAGCGAAATATCTGCGGAACGTTAGTACACTGCAGTTTTTTCGCAAGGAAATGTCATTGTAGCTTTATTTCTTACCCCGTCTTTTCTTGAATTTTCCTCCATGCCACCTCTTTTTTGTATGCATTTTTGTAATTAACATGCCCAACTAAATATAATTCGGGATAATTTCGAATCAAATTTAATAATAATTCAATATTTTCGGCTTCCATTGTGCGAAATTCTGCCCTCACTGACAGAACGCGTGGTGACGCATTGCGATGCGAAACTCCGCTAGCGAAACGGCTGCGTCTGTGTAACAGCCATTTCGCAGTTACTTGCGAAACAATACCGACAAGGACGCAACTATTTCATCTAGCTATATAATACGTAGTCGGTCCCAAAGTTCTAAAGCTAAAAAAAAAACTAAGTACTGATCAGTTTTTAATGAGTGATATATCAATTAATAGTACATAAATTAAGAAATAGAAATAGCATAAAATTATTCGAAATGACCTCCCTTATTTTTAATACAGGCCCTTAAGCGCCGCGGCCAGTCGTCTATCGCAGCACGCACCATATTCATGTCGATTTCAGTGACTGCTTTTTTTAAAGATGACTTCAGACACTCCAAATTTTTATGGGGTTTATCACAGACCTTCCTCTCTAAGACCTGCCAAATTTTATAGTCCAAAGGATTAAGGTCTGGACTGGAGGAAGGCCAATCCTCATGTCTAATTAAGTCGATGTTTTGACGCTCAAACCAGGTTTGAGTGGTCTTGGCTTTGTGTGTAGGCGCAGAGTCCTGTTGGAACACAAAGTGATGTCCCGAAAATAGCGTGCTGGGCAGGTCTTTGACAAGCTGGTCCAAAACCGTGTCTTGATACACTTTTGCACTGGTTTTGACCCCCTTTTCGCAAAAATGAACCTCAGTTGGCCCGTAATAGGACACTCCCAACCAGACCATTACTGATGATGGATGATGTCCATGTTGCACCCTCGGAACTTTATTTCCAGCTTCTTCAGAACTCCTAGCGTACACTCTATCATTCTGTTTATTGTAC
The DNA here is from genome assembly GCA_905332375.1 of Pieris macdunnoughi. Classification (NCBI taxonomy): domain Eukaryota; kingdom Metazoa; phylum Arthropoda; class Insecta; order Lepidoptera; family Pieridae; genus Pieris; species Pieris macdunnoughi. Next base: position 1,272,132 of record CAJOBZ010000072.1, on the reverse strand, counting down.
TTCTCTTCAATATCGAAAAATTTTTCGTCCGTAAAGAGGATATCACGGTGTCGGTTTTTCGCGTACCGCTTTAACAAACCCCGCGATCTCTTAAGCCTTATTGCTTTTAGACGAGCATTAAGTAGGTGCCCACTCTTTCTTTTGTATGCCCGTAGACCAAGATCTTCATTTAAAACCTTTTTTACTGTTTTCCTACTGACACCCATCTGCAAAGCCATCAACTTCTGTTTTCGGACAGGATTTCTTGCTATCCGCGCCTTGATAGCTTTGATCACTGCTGGTGTCCTTGCGGAGCGTGGCCGGCCAGTTCTTTTCTTGTCCTCAACACTGGAGACTTCATTGTACCTATCAATAGTACGGTACACAAACCTAAGCGTTATATTTAAATTTTTGAGCAACTTGAAAATGGTACTCGCCGAGTGCCCACAGCGGTGCAACGCAATAACAGCTATTCGGTTTTCTTTCAATGTCCACTCCATCTTGAAAATTTACGGAAAGTGATTGTTTTTTGTTTTAAAACAATAAGTCAAACAATCAAAAATAGAATGCAATAATTTTTTTATAAAATCATGTTCGTAATTTAAAAATAATGTGCCAGTGACAGAACTTTGGGACCAACTACGTAGAGCGAGACAAAACACATGCGAAACGTTGCCATACAACTTACAGTTTTTTCGTCGTTTCGATGCCGCATGCGATTGCGTAGGTGTACTAAAGGCGTAAGTGACAAATAAACATTTTTCATATTATGAACATTATATTAAAAACTATCTTTGTTATTATGCTGTATTATTTCTAAAGGAAATCTTAATTAACAAAACGCAATATTGTGGATACATTACCATGTGGTAAATTATATTTAATATTTGCTATATGAAGTAAATATACAATATTGCGTAAGCCTATTTCTATATTGTATATATTATATTGTTAGAGTACATATATTCTATCAATATATGTACGATTATAGTACGATATGGAACGATAAATGTTAAATCCCTATACTGTCGAAAATTAATGGATACAGTTATAATTGAACTTTAAAATGGCGGACCTTTTTGTTAAATAATTTACATTAAGCATTTTACTGTAACACCACACAACTATTCCAAACAATAAAATAATTGTTTTAACTCCACCGTTAACAGCTTTCGCTGCCGTGACCAGGATTTGAACCTGGGTTACTACGGCCACAACGTAGGGTCCTAACCACTAGACGATCACGGCTATCGGAGCAGATACCTTTCACCACTTATCTCTCAAAAGGTATCGTGAATTGTATTACTAAGCTAAATTAAAATGACCAACTACCCGTTCCTTCGATAAGTGATAGTGTAACTTCTTAATTTTTCGTATAACCGTTGTGAAATAAGAAAAACGAAAACAACAAAATTGTGTATTTTATGTAACTTTCAAGAGCGCTTGCGGCGACCGAAACCAATCAAATATTGATAATTTATCTGACTTCAATAGAACTCCCATCGTCTGCGATGGCTGTGTATTTGATGTCCGAATAAAATTAATCTCTTGTAATTTCACTTCTGATCCAATCTAAATATGGGCTGACGGGTACACTTATACTCGCATAGTTGAATCTTCCATAAAGCGGGCTATTCTTTTTTTCGTAACACCTAACAACCCCAAAGTGGACACCAATAACTCCCGAATTATGCAAAACTGTGCCTCCTGAATCTCCTGGACAAATGAACTCTGTTACCCCGCACTTAGGTACTGTACATATACTTAGATATAACTTTGAAAGCGGAGTACGTTTACATGTCATCAGCATAACATCCATCATTTTTAAAGTAAAGTTTGTTCCTGGATCCTTTTCATATTCAGTATACGTTAATCCATAACCTAAGAGTATCGCTTCTTGTCCAACGAGAGTGGTATAGTCGACTGAGCTGAGTTTCGCGTAAAATGGAAGTTGGATGCTATCAGTTTTCACTAAAGCTATGTCATTTGCTAGGCGTTCGTTAATTGGCCTATTTGGATTCGAGATGATTTTAAGAATTTTTTTTCGTTCCGGCTCACCTGTTGTATTATAACGAATAAATAGTGGTACCAACATAATATTCATATAGTCAATGCAGTGTGAGGCTGTTAGCGTCCAAGTGGAAGAGAGGACAGTGGCGGAACAGAATGGATCATATATTAATTTCCGGACCCCCTCGTGTGTTGTATATCTCTGTTCTTCCATAAGGACTGCGAAAGGAAATTTTTCCATATCAGCGTATTTACCTCCATAAATTCGAAGATCCGGCCTAAGATGGCTAAAACTAGGACCATACAATAGTGTTAACACATGCAGAACTCGATTAATCATTATATTAAATAAATTCGAAACAAAAAATAATATAAACAATTTTTAACGTGAAACCACTTAACGTTTGTATAATAAAATAAAAAGCAATTTGATTTTTATATTATATGATATTGCATTATGGTAACTACTTTGATACTATATAATAAATCACCTATTGAGATTGAGATAAAAAATCGTTTCCTGGTTATTAAATGCAATAAGTAGAATTTTTGTTAATAATAATTTTAAGAGTATCATTTTACGCAGAGTGCATTAATTGTATTACGTACCGAAATATTAATTTTAAATTATTTTCCTCTTAATTTTTTTAACTTTTCATAAATGACAAATGTAAATTCAACATTGAGATATATACTACAGAATCTACTTGGGAGTTTAAAAATAATTTTATTGCTAACTTATTTATCAGAAATATAAAAGAAATCAGTATTCTGAAATATATAAAATATAATTTGTTTATAGAGAATAAATTGTTAAAATCAAAGGGTAACATGTTCGTAAGGTGATTTCTATGTACAATTTTAAAAAAATACTCCACCGTAACAGCAATTCGCTGCCGTGACCAGGATTCGAACCTGGGTTACTACGGCCACAACGTAGGGTCCTAACCACTAGACGATCACGGCTATCGGAGTTGATATTGGCTGATTCGAAACACGGTATTTAAAGATTACTTTGATATAATATTGAAAGTTTGGAAGGTAGGTTTATAAAACATTTAAGTTTAAAGCTGGTCCGTTCTAATTTAGTCGTGTAATACCAATAACCAAAGCACTTTCACTATTTCTCGTTAGTTTCTGAGATCCATGTCAGTACGATGACCTTGATATAAATAACTTGGTCAAGGTGGATATTCAATTTAGGAATTTGAAACACCTACTACTGACAGTTATATAAACCTCGAAAAAATTAATAAAACAAATTTTGTATCTTTTCCATCATAAAAGGGCCAAGATCCGACTTGAAGAAAAAAAATCTTAAACGTTGACGAATCGCAGCGCAATATCAATTCATAATTATGTAGATCGAAAGTTACCGTATACATTACTGTTATACTTGTGGTTGAGCCGGACTGAAATGCGATATTCTTATTTTATTAAAAATACTACTATATACGGTTGACTACAAAGAGTTCACTTAATCATGTTAAAGATGATAAATAACTGTCAGAAGCGTCATAATTTCATAACCATCATTTATTTAAATAGAAAGAGGATCTCTTTGGTATCAAATTTCCGCTCAATGAAAAATATTTGTATATTGAAATGAATATTAAGAACGATTAAATTTGGTTCGGTTAATCTCAGGATCTGCAAAAATCTATGTAATAATTCAAATTTTACTGAATAAAGATGCGAGAAATTTTATAAAATTTCAATATATATTTGTATATTTCATGTAGTATAAAGTTCTTGCAGATGCAATTGGTAGCAACATAAAAAAGCGTTATGTTACTATTACATCTGAATATTTCATGAGTTTTTAAAAGATTCTCTTTTTATTGGTATATTGATTAATTATTATTTACGAATATGTATATAACAATATATTATAATAACCTAAGTAACACTGAAAATGTTTAGAAAATGAGAAACTTAATGTAGAAAGTTGCCAGTACTTTTATTGTTTTTCGAAGCAATCTCTGTTCCTCTCTACACATCGTCGCATTCGATGATACCACTGAAAAAAGCAGTGGGCCCATTCTTCCTTAGGGGTCTCTTCTATGGCATTTTTGTACCCTTTCACCGCATCTTCAGGGCTCGCAAAACGCATACCTCGAATTATAATTATATTTAGTTCTTGGGAATAAATGAAAGTCGCAGGGCACCAGGTCAGGACAGTATGGCAGATGACTGGTGATCTCGACACCTGCCATAGTAAAATATCTTATAATAACATATTATCCAAAAATAGGTCTTTGGATTTTCTATATTTTGAACTTAATTAATGAAGGTTTTAAGCAAACCTTGATAAATCTAAAAGGAGGATAGTTCCCGTACGTAAATCTCAATTTTCCACCATATTATATCTCAATTATCAGGAACAAAAGGACAAAACTGTGAAAATGTTGGTAAGCCTCCCCCCTTTCGCCGTGACTTTAACCCTTCTCACTATAATTTATTGTTACCTTTGCGTCGCACATTCTGCAACAATATCTGACATTTAGACGGGATTTCATTAATTTTGATAGCTATGTCACGTTAATTAAAAAATAACAAAAGCATTTTTAATATACACACAATTTAGCTTTTCATTAAGTTTTGTTTATAAGTGTCGCGTGACGGTCGGCCGCGGAGTAGGGATAAAGTGAAAGGCGCTCGTCATAGCAGCCAAGGCCAATATGGCGGCACCTATGCAGCTGACCGTGTAATGTATAGACTATTATTTAATATGTGTATATAATCTAAATAATTGTTAAGTATTATGTATGACGTACTCTCTAAGACACAGAGTTCAATAAAAATATTATTATTATTTTACTATTTCCCTTTATTATTCCAATTTTCTAAATATAAAATTAAGATTGATAAAGCGATTTTTATACCCTTAATGGATTATTATTCCAAAAAATTTTAGTTAAATGTCTATAATGTGAAAAAAAGTTTCACTTTTACCGTGGTTTTATAAAACCACACAACCTTTTTTTATAAATTTTAATTTTTAGTTATTATATATTTTTTTTATTTTGTGGTTGTTTGTTTAATTTTTTTGCTTTGATAGATTGTTTATGTTCTTATGTAATTTATGTGTGTATGTTAAATTTGTGATGTCATATTTTTTGTATTTTTTAAGGCATACGTACATTGTTTTAGAACGTATAAATAAATTAACAACATTTTACGTGGCGTAATCTTACAGTAAGCTTTTTATTATTTACGGTTTAGTTATTTGTACTTTAATATTACATATTTTAATAACTTATTTATTAAGAATCTATATGCAAAATAAAAAGAGGTTTGCCCAAAGTGCGAAATTCTGAGCTTGAAAAAAAATTGCTATCGAAAGTGTTGTTCTCTGTTTATTCGGTTATCACCTCATTACTTACTTAAAGCGCCATTAACGGGCAATAAAACAAAAACCAGTGTTTCATACACTTTATTGCTTCACGGATATTATTCTCCATAAAATCTTATACAACCATATTTATAACGATGAATAGAGCACGCTCATGCGAGTAGACTATACGAGGCACTGAAAGACAGGAATCACAGATCAAAGAGTTTAGAAAAGTAGTATCAATAGAGGAAACTGGAAGGAGGGGGCCGCGGGGAGGGCGCAGGACGAGCAAGGCGAGGGTGGAACGCTCCCAACGCTGCCTCGTTTGTTGATGAAGGCCTTTCTTCCCTAACCCTCAACTGAGGAATACGCCATGCAGCGCAAGCTGCAGTGAGCGCATGCCTGTTTAATACCCAATAAGCTGCGGCATTCATAGCGGAATGTGCATGGCCTAATAACAAGGCATACTGCGATATCACTAAGGGAGCATTTAGACCGAACGCGCTGCATATCACTATAGCTGCAAAAGGACACCAGCAGGCTGCGAATATAGCAGCGATTCCTATGAGGACATTTCCCAATCTTCTACGGGATCGAAGCGTTGACGTTTGCGGTTGTGGACCGAGGAGGCTTGGCTGTAGTTTCTTGGATCTGACGTCACCGACGTCAACTGCGTCTCGTCTTTCTCGAGGGCCGACGCCAGCTACGATAATCACATGTGTCGGACGTCGAATCAAAGGAACTGGTAGGGGCAATTCTCCATGTGCAGCCCGCGCCGTGAGGGACAGAGCTGTGAGCTTCACGCGGACACCCCAATGACATCTTGTGACTGCAATCACTGGCACGCAGAATGTGACTACTGCGTGCGCTGCGGCCAACGGTGGGCACGATAGACACGTCGCTATTACGGTTACTCCCCCTGCAAAAGGTTACTTAAATTATATTAAGTCTCAAAAATTTACAAAAAAATAGTTATCAATCAAATCAAATCAAAATACGTTTATACAGTTTAGATGCGTTTTAGGGCATGTTTATGAATGTCAAAAATGTTTACAAAATTCGCGAAAGCCTTGTTCTGAGAAGATCGGCCAAGAAACTCCGCAAGTTTTACCCTCCCTCTACATTACAATTATTCAAAGGACAATGTCATAAATCACAACGTCATTAAAGTTACATAAGTAAAAAAAATAAAAATCTGTTCTGTGATTTACCACATTCACCATCACACACAACACTTCAAAAGCGTTTTTATCTTCTAGTTAGTCATTAACTGTGTACCTTTACATCAAAATAGTACAATTTTCCATCCATCCAATCCAGTTAAATCAAGAGGGCATCAGAGGGTCCGACATATTTTAATGACGTATTACAAATTGTGGCTTGTAAAATAAATCTGACCAAAAATCAGAGAATGTTATATTCATTTGTTCAATATTTACCCAGTATGAGAGCGGATATCCAAACAACAGCCACAGCGAGGAAAGGTCTGGCACATAAAGAGCCGCGACCACGCCTCACCGCACCACATCGGTCCGCTGCCATGGCAACCAGAGACAGAGTACTGGCCGCCACAGGGAACGACTGGCCACCAGCGAATACAACAATACAAGGAAATTGTTGTGTTAGATTACAATAGACAGTGCCTTTTAAAGAGCATTTAATTATTTGTAATAGAAGTAGTAGTTCTATTAGTAGCCTTTAATAATGATATTATATACGAATCTGATTTCGCGGACTTCGCTAAGGCAATATATTGCATTCTCAAATCAGTATTGTTAAGTTTTCCTTTTCTTAAAAATATAAATAACTGAGTTATAACGAAAATAAGTTTGGAATTTAATTCAACGACTAACGACGTCAACAACTCAAACATCATTAAAAATATGTCATAGAATTATGAAGTAAAATATTTTTCAGAAAACCACTATAAAATGCATTCAATATAAATGAAATTTGCGTCATTTCAACAAGATAACATTAATGAAAGATAAATTTACCCGCGACTCTATGAAATTAATTGAATTAAAATGAAATTACTTGAGAATAAACGCCGCACCGGACTGAAAACTATTAAGTGGCTGTTTCAGCTTAATATCCAGAGCTTGCTTTTAAACTTCTTTCTTAATAAGTTCAAACTTTTACAAATCTCAAGTAAAACTTGTTAATGTATAAAGCTACAGGATTCAACTTTTACATTGCACCGGTTTCTATTTGAAATATTTATTTATTAAATCTTCTATGATTAGTTTTCATTTTATAAAATATGTATACCTCAATATAAAATGTAACATGGCAAGGGGATTGCTGGTGATGCACAGCTCGTGTAGCGGCCAGTGGTGCGCTAGCTGCGCACACCAAAAGGTCAGCTGCGCACGCGCTTAGTAATTGCGGTGTGCGCAGTCTGGACGCGCCGCCACTTGCCAATGCCGCCATTAGACTTACATTACCTGAAAAAACAACATTAATTTATCGTCTTTGACTTATTCTGAAAATGAGAAGTGTGTTTCGTACGTCTCCTCAGGGTGAATAAATAGTATTTTGGACTTAAAACTATATTGATGACGACAGGACGAAAATTGTGATGAACTCTAACTGAACAATTAATAACGTTCGAAGGTTATAAAATGGTCAAATAATTTTTACTACTAATGTTATATTCCCGTGATTCAAACTAATGGAAAGGCGCACTCATAGTGCAAAAACTATCTATTGTAAAGTGTATTTCATATTCAGAACAGACGGTTAAAGATAAATAGTTATATTTCCTTAAATATATTCCAGTTATTATATAAAAATGCTTTCCTATTATATACCTTACACCAAAACTAAGACCTATTTTTTGTTTGTTACGCCGTCGTTTCCAAGTCACAAATTATATTTAAATTTGTATTTAGCTAGTGCTGCGAAGTCAGTACACGTGACCTTCACCCTTAGAAAAGGAGACTGCCCACCTGTAAAGTTGGACCAATGTATTCTGCCCCACAGCGACCATGTAAGATATCTTGGCTTACACATTGATCGTGGATTAACGTGGAAGCACCATATCAAATGTAAAAAGCAGGAGCTACAGCTAAAGTACAACAGCCTTTACTTGATGCTAGGAAGAAACTCAAGACTTTCTCTAGATAAAAAACTTCTTATATCGTATAAAGTCATCCTAAAGCCCATTTGGACATATGGCCTCCAACTGTAGTGTAAGTGAGTGGTACCAACATAAATATACTCCAGCGACAACAGAACAAGATCCTAAGAGCAGTTGCAAAAGTACCATGGTACATAACCAACCACGAAGTTCACGAACACCTTAAAATGAGAACTATCAAAGAGGAAATTCGGAGACTGGCAGCTAAATACAAAGAGCGGTTAAGCTGTCATCCGAATGAACTTGCTCGCCAACTCACCATTAGACAGTATGTGAGTCGACTAAAACGTCACCATATTCTAGAGCTAGAAGACCGGCAGAAAACGAGTAGATGCTTCCAATGGGAAGTCACTCCACATGACAGCTGATTGCAAATAACCGCAGAAAAAAAAATTGTATTTATCATAAGTATACACTGTAATACGTAAATAAAGTAAATAACCAAAAATAGGTACTGACCAATAATGCCAATGACAGACACTAGCACATAGAGCACGATCAGCACGGCTAAATGGGCCGGCGTCCGATCCGCGTCCGCCCCCTCCGCGCTCCAGTTACCGTACATTGCGATGCATCACTGGAATCTGAAAAATTCATTAGATAAATGTCGAAATTTACCTAATCTTACTTTTTCACATTAAGATTACACTTCCTTAAGGGATCATATTGGTTTTACATTTTTAATAAAAACAGAATTTTAATGTTCGATTACTCGTATAAAAAAATTGCTTCAACTTTGCGTACATTAAATGCAATGTTCTGAAACCACACATTTTATGATAAATCATAAATTATATTATTGCTTTCGACAGAAGTCGAATTTGAAATATCCACTAGGCGTTACATTAAAACAATAATATAAGCAAATTTAACTTCTGATTGCAACCTATTTAAGACAATGGGAAGTTTATTTAAATTAAACTTCACGATATAACCTAAAAAAACAAAATATCAATCAAATAAAAGTGTGTTAACCATTTTTTATAATGTGCATTGAAATCACAGGAGTATTTTTTTCTAAAATTTTACTGTATTTATGACAACAGCCGTTATCAAACGCGAAAAATACAATCACATCGTCTTCTTTATTCTTTAAAATAACCAAAGAATGCTGACTGACTTCTGTTCACTCTATTTACTTATTGTTTTGGTAGCTTGTGCCGTAAATTGTGCGAAATAAGTTTATTAAAACATACTTTCTAGTTGGATTTCGACGTTGGCACCTACTTTATGTATTATCAAATAGTTATTGAACGTTTTGGTCTCAATTAAATAAAAGTGATAATCTAATTTATGATCTATAACGATATTTTGCGTTTAAATTTATGTAACTTATGCCTTATAACACAGTGATTGTTCATTAGAAAAATTAAAAACTTGTCAAAGTTGTAAAATTACAACAAGTTCACGGCACTGCGACGTTGTCGGACCGTGCAAAGATAGTAAATCAATATCGATATTATTTTAATTTGAAAATATTTTTTTTTTAATTTTAGCATATTTTTTTAAATGTTTGCAACATTGTAGTACCAATAGTAACAGTCAGTTTAATTTATTCATATTGTTTCCATTAAATGTAAATACATACTGAGGATACCGCCACTATATAATAGAAGTACATATATATATTGCTATAAAAATCAAAAGATGTCTTCTCAACGTAGTGAAAATGAATCTAAAAGGGTTTTCTAATCGTGAATCCCAAGAGGAAAATCGCAAAGATAACGACGTAACGAATGAATCGCTTTGTCTAGACAACATCGCGCTGCAGTTTTAGTTTTCCCTCGCTTTTCTACATTTTCACACCCGCCAATAACCTTGCGGTAATTTTGCAACGTCTAGTAGCAATTTAATGTTAACTTTATTTTATTTGTAGTGAAGTAAACATTTTAAAGTGTAAAAAGGGTAGATATACTTAGATAATATATATGTAGGTACTAGCTATGTAACGAAATGTTTTTGAGAGTAATATTCAAAAATGGAATCTTTGCGAGTGACGATGTGAGAACAAAGAGTCATCATAGTCATAGTCTTTCTGTTAAAAATTATTCGACCCTCGTCCGTCCAAATTCATAATCGAGATCCGTTTATAGACGGTGCAGCGCCAGTACCTTGTAACTGTTTCAAAAGAGTAGTACTTTCAATTTCCGTGGCGCTGGTGTTGCAACCTCGGCTGCGCGCGATGCAAATACATCACAATAAATTGAAATCGGAATGTCAATTGAAACTTCAGAGTACCCGCAGTAGCGTCTCTAGTGAGACAGAAAACTACCAATGAAACTGTAAATCTCCTCCTCCGGGTTAATTTTAATATGTATTTTTATGTGCTAATTGTTATTGATTATAATAATATGTTTGTTTTTTGTTATACTTATGAATATGATATTTTGTCTACAAAGACTTTATTTACGAAAATGTATCAATCTCTATCCATCTCTTTAAAAGTAATTACTCTCTCGAGTCTTGACTTGACTTGACTCGCACTTGAGAATTACGTAAGCACCTAATCATTAATTATGTATAACGTAGGATACATAAGTAATTAAGACAAAGAATCATGTCTAAAACCGCTTACCATGGTAATGAAGATTCCATTGAATTACAACCATGTGTTTATCTTTCTTATTTCACCATGAGTCACAATGGCATTTATATTTCGTCTGTAAAAGCCTGACCAACGATTTTATTATCTATAGTAAGTCGTAAGTGTATAGTCCTTTTCATGAAAGAAGTCCCCTTAGACGCAGCGCTGTAATCGCGTGACGTAATGTTGCAATTTATGAGTAAAAAATTTACCTATTTTACATATAGCTTATTTAATTTATCAAATAATACTATTATCTGCATACTTCGATAAAACAATATTTCTGCTATGTAAAAAGTATATTTTTATTTACTTATATAAGCGGTGTTCTACCTACTTACAGGGATAAGATGAGAAAATAGGGTAAATAAAAGCATTACAATTCTTTATTCAGAGTTTTATTGAATAATTTTAGATCAGCGGTCATAGGAAAATCACTGTCTGAAGAGTGGATGGAAACAGAATCAGATTCTGTTTCAGTATCACTAGCCGGAGATATAATTGTTCTTTTTTATATTGATACTAATTCGGATGCGGGCGACTCTTCCACGGGGTAACAATTTTTTTCGAAGTACTCGCCGCTGTTATACCTTCTTGTTACAGTTCTCTCTGACACATCTACAATTAAATAATGAACATATAAAATTATAGTAACCATAAGTTTATAATTCTTATGTACTATGTAATATATGTTTTTCAGTTACCTAGTTTCATTCGTTATGTATTTGTTCAATTATGTCGCAAAAATGAATTTATATCATAAATGTCCCATCAATACAGCAAAAAAATATTATGTGGCAACTCTAAAAACTACCTGTTATGGCGGCGACTCTCTTCCGAACATTGTTTAGTGGTATTAAAACACATTGATTCTTTTGCTCCGCTTCACAGAACTCTTTCATCTTCAATATAATTTCTCAAGCCGAACTTTTTACAACATTTGGCATTGTAAACAATCTATAAAATGCACTAAGCTAGTTAAAAACTCACAAAAATCTACCACAACAAACGAACTTTATAACATCGACGTCGACAACATGGCCGACCTGTCAAATTTTGTTCCAAAAATCTCCGCGGGACTTCTTTCATGAAAAGGACTCTAACACAAAGATCATATTTTAGGTTTCGCGCTAAAATAAATGTTTGAATTACTAAACTTAGTCTGAAGTCTATAAACCAATTTAAAAGTGAAAACAATTTTTATTTTACGCATGTCAACAATTTTTCGAGCACAAAAGATATTTGAATTTAGAAAAATTAAAGCGCCATAACTTACCCCAACGCGAAAAGTTTCGCAAAAATTATTTTCTTAAATGCTATTAACGTTTTTATTTTTTCTGAAGTGTCTTTTTATGAAATATTTTACATTGAACTTTTAAGTATGACGTTATGGCAGCTTTATTAAATTTTACGACTTGTAATATAGGCTTCAATTTCGCCATTCTTAGTGCTAAAAGAGAGATTTTAATGTAATAGGAGGCAAACGGGCAGGAGGCTCACCTGATGTTAAGTGATACCGCCGCCCATGGACACTCACACTGCCAGAAGGCTCGCAAGTGCGTTGCCGGCCATTCAAATGTTTTGATTTTGTCTTTTTATTCCATTAGGTGCCTACATAACTCTATTCAGGCATACATTGTAATCGTAAATACTAAAATCATGTATTATAACTTTCTATATTTTCTCAGTCTCGTTTCAGTTTTGTATTTCTCTTGTACTCGTTGCTTTGTAATGTAGTGAAAGGTTAAGGTTTTATGTTAAAAATAGTAAATACTTTTGTGCGAAAAATAAGATACGGATAACGGGATGAAAATTTTTCTATAACGCTTTTGTCGTTCCTATACAAAAAATAGTTTATTACTCACTTTACACGACACGAATCTACACATGAAATTCAAACCTACTTTTCATGTGACCTTCATCAAAAAAGGGAATTAATATGTTTTCGAATCACGTACGTCTTAGAACGCCTCCTTAATGCAAATAAGTATATAAATAAGCGAGTGAATATATTAACGAAGAAGGTTTTAAGATGGATTGGGCCTAGCCCTGACACTTGCAAATAATGTGATCATTACCATATTGTACCTTTTACATCGGTTCGTTTTGGAAGAAAAATTTCCAACTATATTGCACCTGTGCCACCATTGGAAATACCAATTAAAAGATATTCGCGGTATTTCTTACGAATAATGCTTGCCTTGTACCTTTTGAATTATTTTTCGTTATGGTTTTATAGATAGGTCGTATACGGGAAAAAAATCGGTTGTCTGTATAGTCGGTTTACTGACGATAGTTGAACGTGACAACGTCACGAATCGCTCACTCAAGTAGGAGAGAGACAGATGTCGAACGCTGAAGAGCGCGGAGTCCGATTGTGCCTCTCTGTCGCTTCGCGCTCTCGCTTGCACTTCAAGCCTAAAATGGAACGCCTCAGAGCGAGGTAACGCCGCATGAGTCATGTTTTTTCGTGCGTGCAGCCGGCTCCATCGAATTATAAGACGTTGGCACGTCAAAAAATCCTGAGTCTGGGTCTGAATACACGGCCTCAGAGCCAATACGCAAACACAAAATACATAATATACACGTTTGTCTAAATGCATAACAATAGTGAAGTATCGTGAAGTGCGCTCAAAGCTGCTTTGAGTAATGGAATCTCTAGTGTTCCCTTTCAAAAGAGTTTAAAATGTAATTTTATAAAGGCTTTCAGCTCTAGTTTAATTAATATTCTGATGAGTTTATTAAAACAATTATAATTAAATTGCAAAGTTTATAGTAGAAATTTGCGTTTTTAGTTTAAAATTATTTTTTTCGAGCTAAGAAAAGGATAATTGAAATAGAAACAGTGTACCTCATGGCAAAGTACTCGCAGTCTTTCTTTTAATGAATCCCGATTTCTACTTTTTACATATTAAACCAACATGGCCAACAATATATGAGTTACAGTCTAAAGATTTCAACCTAAAATTTTATTTAATCCAATAAATAAACATTACAATATTACGAGTATTACTTGTAATATAAATGTTATCAATCTGTTTTGGTAAAACTTTCCAAAAAAATATATTTAAAAAAAACCGTTCGGAAACGCAACAGAAATTTTTCTCCCAGGTTATACTCAATCAGTGTCTAAATTTGACTCATTACTTCCCTACCATTAAGCATCTATCGCTAAAACCTCTTCGGGATGTCCCCTTGGGATTTGAATCGAACCGACAAATTTTCAGGCGTCCTTTCACAATACAATTTAGACTAAACTTAACAAACGACACATTCACTACCCTATTATGTTGACATAGAGTTTGAAATTGAATACATTATGCAATTTTAAGACGTTTACAAGTGTAAGGATTAAGTGGAGGTCTCTTAATTTGTAGGACCCAAGGGTACTGTTACGGAAAGTAGCTGTTACCTTAGGACGGATTTAATTTGAATAAGATTTTTGGTATAACTTGAAACTTAATTAATCTTCACTGTTTTAGTTAAGTTTTATTAAATTCGTAATAAAGTAGTAGCAAATGCCGCCAAAGTTGCTCTTTTTGTTGTAAACTTTAGTTTTAATGGGATATTAAAAAATGTGTTCTTTTATAGTATTGTCTTTGATTGACATAACCTTTACACATTTAAAGAAAAAACTTTTTAACCGGATTAAAGTTATGTATTATTATAAAACACCTGGGATCCAATAATATCCAAATTAAAATCTCAAAAAGAAAAACAATCCGCGAAAATAGAGGACACCGTGAGCCTTTTTTGCCAAAACCCTCCATCTTTTAGTCGATACCAACTCCAGGGAAATAAATACAGATAATGCAACTTTCTCTACAGCTATGATACTTTTTGACATTCAACACCTTTTGTCTTCAGGCACCGTGACCACGCACGCTGTAAAGCACGCGAAACGTCGGATAAATTTAAAATTATGTTAAATAATTGTAAATTTATAATAATACACAACTTTAATCCGGTTAAAAAGTTTTTTCTTTAAATGTGTTCTTTTTCAATTTTCTCTTTGTATAATATTATGATAAAATCACCCAAAACAAGACCATTCTGTAGAAATAATTTTTATAACGATATGATCTTATTCAAATTCATTTATATATGAATTGATATGAAATGATATACAACGTTTATGGAATTGAATTGTAATTATTTTTCTTTTTATGTTACAGGAGGCATACCGGCAGGAGGCTCACCTGATGTTAAGTGATACCCGCCGCCCATGGACACTCGCGCTGCCAGCCTTTTAAGAATTGGGACCTTGAGTCGAATTGGTTCGGAAATACTTCAGTGGGCAGCTGGTTTCACATAGTGGTAAAGGTTTGTAAAGGATATAAATTGCGTTTATATCCTTTTTAAGGCTGTATATAAAAGTAATTAAATGTGAATTACTATCTTATATATTTTTATATTCCTTCTATTCTCTCTTCCTATTTCTATTTTATCCATACCACGAGAAGAATTCTTAGATCGTAAAATTCGTGTGCGTAACGTTAACCTAATAGAGCCTCCTTTGATAGCCAAGAGGGTTGTGACGAAATAGTTAACTCAGTTCAGCAGTCAACAATGAGATCAATAGCGACTATTGGTCTCCTAACTTCATTCATAGGGTGACAATGCTTAATAAAATCCCGTGCATTTTGAAAGTTTCTATGTTGTCCTTTTAAGCTCTGTGTCTAGTTTTAAATGTAACGTTGTTATCTATGATAACTCCATAAACCACCTATAATAAGCCATTTATTTTAGTTTTCTATTTATCATTTTTTTATTATTATTACGGAGGTTAAAGTCTATAATATTTTAATGATTTATGTTTATAGTATCTTGGTTCAAGTGCATAGACGCTAATTAAAGATTTAAGTTTGTTGACAATACTGGTGACCCCAGAGCCGTTGTTTTCTCCCCCAACCTGTAGCTATTGCAATACAGCGAGGAAATGCTGCCGGCATGAATGAAATACTGCCAGAGAATAAACTTTTAAAATTTGTTTTGGACTACTATTTATTCATTTTTATTATTATTATTATGTAAGTTAAGCGTGTAAGATAAATTGGTGAGTTTTATTTATTTTTAAGTTTCTTTTGCAAATCTAACACGTCCTTATAAAAAAGATTCTACTATTTTAATGAATTGCGTCATAGTATTTTCTTTGATTGACATAACCTTTACACATTTAAAGAAAAAACTTTTTACCGGATTAAAGTTATGTATTATTATCACGGTCACGGTGACCACGCACGCTGTAAAGCACGCGAAACGTTGGATAAATTTAAAATTATGTTAAATAATTGTAAATTTATAATAATACATAACTTTAATCCGGTAAAAAGTTTTTCTTTGAATTGCGTCATTATAAAAACATTTATATATAGTTAAACATCAAGAATCTACTTCAATCGTTTACAAAAATAACGATTGTGTCAACTTAGTCATAGTTTTTTGTGTATTTACGTGATATCGACTAAGATTTACTCTTCCTCTAAGATAAGACAGATATGGAAAGGTATGAGTAAGTTATATTACATCTAGTTTTAAAAATGTTACATTAAACATTTGTTTTTTAGGTGAAGTGAAGTGAATATTGTTGTTAAGCATTCGTAAACGTATTAAATGCTTCCACGAATACTTAAAAGCCTTGTCGCCCAACTGCCACACTCGCTACTACATTTTGTCGCCACCAACGAATTCAATTACGACGCATGAAAGAAAAAGCCCAGTGGAATAGGTCACACATTTAATCGAAGTATTAGTACTGTGTTAAAACACGACATTTCAGTCTCAAATATATATCGCCTTTAGGTTTTGACTAAGTCAAAGTCTAACCTGTAACCTAATTATTCGATAGTGAAAAAATAAATATGTTACTTATATATATAATGTCGCTAAGAGCAGTGTTGGCCTAGCGGCTTCAGCGTGCGACTCTCATCCCTGAGGTTCGATCCTCAACTGTGCACCAATGGACTTTCTTTATATGTGCGCATTTAACACTTGCTTGAAAAGTGAAGGAAAACATCGTGAGGAACCCGGCTTGCCTTAGATTAAAAAAGTCGACGGCGTGTGTCAGGCTTATCACGTACTTGCCTATTAGATTAACAAATGATCATTTATTTATTTATTTAATAACAGCACAATGGCCAAACTTAGACTAAAAACAATAAACAATACAATAAAATACAATTAAGATTTACAATACAGGGTAGCATTACCCTCTTATCCCCTCCAGGTACACTCTGAAAGCCCAGTATACCACCCCCATAAGCTTCCCAAACAGGTCGCTCTCCGGTGAAGAGTCGAGAAACCCATTAAGCAGTGAGAGTAGCCGGGGAATGGGCGCTTGTTGTCGCTGGACAGTGCGAGCCGAACGCACAGCGAAAAGGTTATGTTTCCGGCAGCGGCAATATTTGTCCGGGACGTATAGCCTCATGATCTCTCCCAGCAAGTATGCGCTTTCCGTTTCATTCTTAATTACACTCAAACCAAACCTGACTACCGAAAAATCCCTACGAAGCTCTAATGAATTATACCCTAACACCCCCATCAAGAACTTAGTAGGGTAGAGGTAAGGAAAGAAATTGTATCTTCTTTTATACAGATTTCTCAGGAACTTCTTTTGAACTCGTTCAATCATATCCCCATAATACCTTTCATAAGGGGACCATATGACGCAGCTGGTTTCGAGAATTGGCCTTACTAATGATGAATATAGCACCCTAGTGGCAGTGTCCGTCAGACCAGCCGAATTTCGCAGGACAAACCCTAATCTCCTAAAAGCAGCATCCGTAATCGTCCGAATATGCTCCGCAAATGAAAGATCGGGTACAAACAGGACACCCAAGTCGCGGACTCTGTCTACGCGCCTAATAACTTTCGATCCTATGCTATAGTCGCAGAGTATTTTATTCGGAGAGGCACTAAAGGTCATCACTTCACATTTGTCATAGTTGAATTGGAGTTTATTTAATTCACTCCAATGCAGCAGTTCATCCAAATCAAGTTGCATACACAGACGATCATTGTCAGTCTCAACTATTTTAAAGACCTTAACGTCGTCAGCAAATAATAGTATTTGGAATATTTGATAACGCTTGGAAGGTCGTTAATCATTATTAAAAATAGCAACGGTCCCAGGTTTGAACCCTGGCTAATACCAGAAATTGTTGGATAAGGCTGCGAGATATATTGTCCATGTTTAACATATTGGTTACGATTTGATAGGTAACTAGAGAAAAACTTAAGCAGAATAGGTCCACACCCAATTGCGGCCAACTTTTGGAGAAGAATGTCGTTGTCTACTCGATCAAACGCTTTGTGAAAATCCAAATATACTACATCCACCTGACACCGCCTATCAATTTCACGCGATACTATGTCAGCCAAAGTCAATAGATTAGAATTAACTGATCTGCGTGGAAGAAAAGCGTGCTGGCAAGGAGTGATGTGGGGAATGCATTTAGGCAACATTAGCGAGTGTAAGGACATTTCAAACACCTTCGCCAGCGTACACAGAATCGCGATAGGCCTGTAGTTTTCAGCTCTGCTTCCACAATCAGCTTTAGGAACTGGGGTCACGCGGGATGTCTTCCATAACGTTGGGTAGACCCCTGAATATAAAATAATATTGAAAATATGCGATATAGGCAATATTAAATATTCTGCCAGTCCTTTAATTATATAAGCCGGAATCATATCTGGACCCGGAGGTGTATTAGATTTTAGTTTATTTACACTACGCATAATAACTTCTGTTTCGAAATTTTTGATATCAAAATGATTAGAGTATGCTTTTGGGTTACGATTGGCAGTTTCTGGAATAAGTTTCGGGTGATCTGCCAAAAATACCGATTTAAAGTGACTAGCAAATACCTCTGCCGCGTCACAACCATAATATTCAACATCATTATAAGAAATTGCAGACTCTTTAGCTTTTGGGTTTCTAAGAGAACGAATATACACATTTACATAATAAACAGTATGGTTTCACTAAGGGTCGCTCCACAATCGATGCCGGTGTGAAGTTGATTTCGGACATATTTAACGCCTGGGAAGAATCATATGATGGAGTCGGCGTCTTTTGTGACCTGTCAAAGGCCTTTGACTGTGTTCATCCTGATATACTCGTTGGAAAGCTTCAACACTATGGCGTTGATGGCAAAGCTTCCAGCCTGATGAATTCATATTTAAAGGGAAGGATCCAAAGAGTTCATGTCAATGGAGTCACCTCTCCGGGTTCGCAGGTATCAATGGGCGTCCCCCAAGGATCGATTCTCGGGCCTTTCTTATTTCTGATTTACATAAATGACCTCCCATTCTTTGTCAACGAAGTTCATGAGATGGTATTGTTTGCTGATGACACTTCACTTCTATTTAAAGTGAATAGGAATAACGTATTATTGGACGATGTAAACAATTCTATCTCTCGTATAGTTAACTGGTTTAATGTAAATAACTTATTGCTTAATGAGAATAAAACAAAATGTATTAGATTTACAACTACTAGCGTAAAGCGAGATATTGGTAACCTGAAAATTAAGGACAGTGAACTAAACTTTGTTGACAAAACTGTTTTTCTAGGCATAACAATAGATAGTAAACTCCAATGGGGCCCACACATAGAGACTCTTTCGAATAGGCTGAGCTCTGCAGCATATGCAGTAAAGAAAATCCGACAGTTTACTGATGAGGACACGGCTAAAATTGTGTACCATAGCTACTTTCATAGCGTTATGTCATACGGCATTTTACTGTGGGGTGCTGCTGCAGAGGTTCAATCCATATTTGTGCTGCAGAAGCGGGCTGTTCGGGGTATTTGTTGTGTTTCTCCGAGGGAGTCGGTACGGAATAAGTTTAAGGAATTAAATATTATGACACTATCTGGTCAATATATTCTTGAAGCCTTGTTGTATGTCCAAAAAAATATAAACGATTTTAAAACAAATGGTGACTTTCACCAGTATAATACGCGAAATAGAACTAATTTGAGTGTACGACCAACCAGGCTCCAAAAGATAAACCACTCCTTATATGGAAATTGTATTCGTTTTTACAACAAGCTCCCAAGCGAAATTAGAGAATTATCACTAAATAAATTCAAAGCCCTCGTTAAACGAAAATTAATCAACAAAGCTTTTTATAAATTTGAGGACTACTTAAATGATCCTAATCCTTGGGATTGAATTGCTCCAGTTCAAACAATTTGTATGACAATACTTGGCGATTAAAAAGAGTGGCGGAAAGTTTCTTGCCAGTTCTTCTTACCCGCTCTACGCCCTTGACTTGCGAACTGGTAGTAAATGTAAATTTACGATTAATTTAACTTGACGATTCAAAAGTGTACTTGGTTACCTACTTGAATAAAGATATTTTGAGTTTGAGTTTGAGTTTGAGTTTATATTGCCAAAATTGCGTAGGTTTATTAACCAAATTTAATGAGATAGTATGTAAATAGTTAATGTTAGCTTTGCGAATGTCGTTCTTAGTGATTGACCTAAGACGTTTAAATTCTAAACACGCGTTATTATCATTAAGAAATTTCCACTGCCAATGGAGCTGCGCTTTAGTTCTTAATTTAGCGATGATTTCATTATTAAAATATACAGGGTAGACCCTTTGTTTAGTTAACTTTCGAAATTTTCTAGGAAAACATTGATCAAAAGAGCTATATAGAATGCTATTAAAATGTTCCACCGCTTCATCGACATCATCAATAGCAAGTAACTCTCTCCAGTCTACGTCCTCTAGAATATAAAATAATGACAAAAAATTTCCTTTATCGAAGTTCCATTCATTTACGTTAGTAATATTCGATGGTTCACGGGTTTGCGCAGGCTGGTAAAATTTGTAATTAAGAGTTACTTTTAAGGGTGGATGATGAGCGTCAATTCGGGATAACTCATCACCTGAATCTACCGCTACCACATTCACACTGCTGTTACTCGACTCTTCACCGGTAAGGACTGCATCTAATACCCTGCCGTTCATATTCAATATTTTATTGAACTGAGTTAAGCCCATTTCAGCAAGGAAACAGTTAAAATTCATTATACAACTTTCACTACAGCTATAAAAATTGAAATCTCCTAATATTAAAATCTTATTGCTATTACTAACTACCTTTACAATATTACTTACATGATCAAACCAGTTTATATACAATTTTTCAGAAGTTGAAGGTGGTAAATAGACAACACAAACGTATACGTACTGGCCCATAAAATTAAACCTAGCCCAAATATCTTCAACATCGCTGCTTTCATATTCAGGTAAACGCGTCAAATGTAAGGGTGATTTTGACAAAAGCATAACACCTCCTCCACGACGCCCACGGTCTCTGCGAATAACAGACCAGTCGCCATCAATGACTTCGGCGTCACATACAGATCCATCCAGATTTGTTTCTGTTATAGCGACCAATTGAACACCGATAAGCGTTATTAGGTTCGTTCTGAATGTTAGTAATTTCGTTTTAAGGCCTCTCACGTTCTGATAATAGGCAACCAGACTTGATTTTTCATTCTTATTATATAGTGTGTTTATTAAGGGAGTCCTATTTATCTTTTGGTTTGCCACGAAAATTAGTTTTCCAAGGCTTGACGCATATTTTATCCGCCCAGCTCTCTTCCGCCATGACTAGGTTGCCACACTTGGCAGGAACTCCAATTTTAAATGATGCGTAATTTCCGCGGGCGTTAAGAGCTTCTACAGAGATATCTTTGGTCGTACAGATGTTTTCAAGGTGCTCACGAACCTGTTCAACGTTTGTCCCATATTTTAAATAAAACAAATGGTAATAACTCATTTTCTCTGAAGCCTCGAGAGTTGTTGACCCCGGCCGTGCAGTACCTCGCACAAGATAACGAGTGCTCAACCGTCGACAATTGACCGGCAATTTTACTTCCGTGCAGTTTAAATGATTACAGGAATTCGTTGATCTCTCTGTGTTATTAGGTGATTCTATATGTCTCTTAGGAGCTGCTGGCTTGGGCAACTCCTTCACTTCATCGATGGGAGAGGTATGAGTAATTGGAGCCGTTAACGCATTTTTGCGTTTTTGCTTCCGATTTTTCTTGGTTGGAATTGGATGTAGTGTAGTACTTGCCTCGCTTTGCTTATTTCTATTTGAATCAGTTAATATCGGCTGGCTGGCAGTTTCAGGTACGAATAGTTTATCTTCTATGATCTTTAATCGATTATTTAATACTTCAAATGAGTTGTTTAGAAGCCTCGAAATATTATCAGTTAGAGTGGAGACTGCACGTTTAATTTCTCCAGAGACAATTTCCTCAATCATTACTCGCAATTCGGAACCCGAAAGAGATGGCAAAGTCAGTAGTTCTCGATGACGTCGCTGGCTAAAAACTATGTTATCAGTAGAAGCACGACTTGGGTAGGACATATTTAAATTGTCAAGGTTATCGTGGTTCTTACATATTGCACATGTCCACGAATTACTCTCGCTAGTACCCTCCGGACTGGCCAGTGCATTGTTAACACATCTAATGTGATACTGTCGTTGGCAAACAGTGCATTTTAATGATTGGTTTAGACCAACTATCATATCGCCACACTCATAACAATTCATATTTCAATCCAATTCTGTCCCCTATCACGAACTCTTTGTATTTTATCAGTAATTAATTACAAAAAAAAAAAGAAAAAGAGGATCAAGAAACTGATTTGAACTTGAGATTACTTGCATGAGGCAACGATTTCCGCAATCGGCTAACTGGTTAAGTATGTATCACTTCGAAATATTGGTATAGATGCTGTTTTCTAGTGACGTTTGTCGCGAATGACTAATACATCTTCTGTTAGTCATGTAGGTATAGGTTTTCACTACTGACAAAAAATCCACAACACAATAGTGTCACAAGTCACTATAGTCACAATATTACACTTCCGAAATCACACATTTATAGAAAATATAGTCATTTTGAACAAGGTAAGTCGCGTATAAATTTATAAATTATTGTTCTGTTCACAGTTTATTTTAAGTCTTTTTGACGGATTTTGCACTAAACTATGTATGTCCTCGTTACTTTGTGTTAATATGTAACTTTTAAACACATATTTGAACTTTATTTTCCACAAATAATACTTCTAAAAGTAATAGAAATACGGAACTCGTGTTGACACGCGCAACCTGCACTACCCACCATAAATGTCCTCATGAAACATGAAACAGATACAGAAATCTGAGGCTTAAAAAGGTTGTACAGCCACTGATTTATTTTTTAAATAATCTCGTTAATAAGATAATATAAGAGAATATAAGAGAATCCGCAGCTAGTGGACGTCATCGTACGATTAATTGGAGTTGGCAATAGTTTCTCCTGTAAATTGGCAATGACGCGCGCCGTTGATATAATTTGTAAACTTTGTAAGGAAACTTCCTTAACAGCCTTATTCGAGCGGAGAATATGACGTTTAAGGTTTGCTATACACGCACAATCGATAGAAATAAATACTTTTTTTTTTAACTTTATTATATATATGAAAGTGTTTTTTTTTATATAGAACAGGGGGCAAACGGGCAGTAGGCTCACCTGATGGTAAGTGATACCGACGCCCATGGACACTCTGAATGCCAGAGGGCTCGCGAGTGCGTTGCCGGCCTTTTAAGAATTGGTACGCTCTTTTCTTGAAGGACCCTAAGTCGAATTGGTTTGGAAATACTTCAGTGGGCAGCTGGTTCCACAAAGTGGTGGTGCGCGGCAAAAACTGCCTTGAAAATCGCTCAGTTGTGGAACGGCGTACGTCGAGGTGATACGGATGGAATTTCGTATTCTGTCTCGTAGTGTATAAAATAGAAGCTATTTCAAAATAGCATAATTCATATATTCATAAAAATTTGATTTATTCACATAGGTCACACAATTTATATACACTTACGAAGGTACATAAAAAAATGTTGCTACACCTCTCTCCTTATCACATCTCACTAATTAACTCAAAAAAAAAACCATAAACGTTTAGCCTCTAGGAATACACCCTAATCCAACAGATAACAGTGGGAACAACACGCAAACACGTAGCTTGATGCTTCGTGAATCAAAGTATAAATAATAATTACACGACTTCAAATCTATGAAATGGTTCTTTTACTGATAATTTCAAACTATGTTTCTCGTGTAGGACCTCCGGAGCTCCATTTCCTAAAAAGATAATAAATTATACTTTACGCGTTGTATGTACTCTTATATCTATTACAAATGTAAAGCTAAAAGCACTTGATAACAAAAGTTTCTATGTGTTGCGGCAATTAGGACTAATGCGGGATAATCATACTGAGATTATGTAAGGGATATCTTCGTGATGATCAATAATTACATGCAGGTTTGCTTTACACATTGATAACTAAGATTCATGGATGTCGTATTGTCCACATAGATACTTACTACTGAAAGCTACTTTCTTGTTCACGAATTCTGCCCTAGAACAAATCTAAAAGTAATAAATTAAATTTCAACTTATAAGCAAACAGTATTAAAAATACACGTAATCGTATATTTGTTTTTTTGCGTAAATATTGTTTAATCCTGTTTCTGTATACAATGGAGGACGATAATTGTTTCGTCAGGAATTAAACATAGAACTTCTATATTATAATCTATGTGACCAGCGCTATGGAACACGTCTGCTCCACAACATAATGCTGAGCCAGGGTCAGTTACAACACACACACATTACACACTTAAAATGTACCTTATTCCTTCTTTTTTTCTTTCCATAACTTTTTTTATTATTTTTTATTATTATTATTATTATTTTGTGTCTTTCTGTTGGTGTGTGTTTTGTTAGTAATAAATGTTACGTCTATGTCTTTGCCGCTATAGATACAATGTGCTATTGAGGTGATCACAAATAGTTAAACATTACTTAAGAATTTTATTTCTAGTCGTCTGGGTGCAGAGTCGTCATAATTCTTAAAGAGTAATGAAATTCGAAAATTTACGTTTATGACTTGAGGCCATAAACGTTGTTTTATCATTCATAATATACGTAACACAGAAATATAAAATACAAACGTACCAATGTGTTAGTAGTTCTTATAGCTATTCTAAGTTTTTAATTACTAACTTTATTAAATACCTTTGCATATATCAAAGGAACCTATTCTTTTTCTGTTATTATTAGGTTATAGCTATTACTATTAATTATTTTATGATATAATTGACTAGTTAAATACGTTTGTTAAAAATAATATAAATAAGTGGCCAATACTAAAAGTTCACTTATAACTTTAGTAAAGTGCTCTTCGTATATTCTTTAATAATTATTAATGATAGTCTTCAGCTGAAGAACATAGACCATCAAAAGCTTTGCATAGTAAAATTGAAGTGGTATATATTAACTTAATTCAATCGCAAATGAAGCTATGTTCAGATTAACCAATGTGCGGAAGCGTTTCATATCAATTAAGCCATAACAAAAACAACAATACAGAAATTGAAAATACAAATTCAATTAACGATCATTGTTTGGGCTTTTGAAAATATAGAATCCATCTGTTGAGCGTTTCAAATGTGAACAATGGGTTGAAAACAGAGATGAATACGGTTTACATAATAGTTAAAACAATTTTCAAACTGTATTTAATATGTTTTGTCACACATTGTTCGTTTCGCAATACAGTTTTTGCCGTGATATACAAATATGCTATTAAAGACTTCATTACACCGGAAACCCTTGCTGACCCTTGCCGATCCTTGCCGGTCAAGTGTCAAGGGAGGAGTTAAAACAGAGTATGTTAGACAACACTTCATTGTCGTTGATAAATGTACATTGTGTTACCTATATGAAAATGAATTTAGTAAAATTCAACCGACTTCAAATACCAGTCAATTAGGAAGGTATATCTAAAAAACTATTAAGACGGTCGTGATGAAATTTAAACTGTCCTCTAATATTCCAACATATACCCGTTCAAAAAGGATTATGTCTTTGTGACTTTAAGTTTCCGAGAAAACTGGCGGAGAAACAATTCGCTTACGAACAGGCGGCAAACTCATACTTGCGAACGGGTGCTACTTGTGCTGACTGGTCGTACTTGAATTCGTATATGCGGTGATGTTAGTTATTTCGATATACCATGTGTTTGCGTGATGTTCTCACGAGAATATACGTGCGTGCTCCTATTTCACCATGCCTCCTGCTGATAGAGGACAAATCTTTGTTTTTAATTAATTTTATTATTATTTCTTACTTAAGATGTCATGTGGAACATGCTTTAATGGTTGCTCCTTACAAACTTTGTATAAAACAAAAAACTTGGCGATTAAAAAGAGTGGCGGAGAGTTTATTGCCAGTACTTTTCTTCCGTTCTACGCCCTTGATTTGAGAACTGGCAGTAAGTGTAAAATTAAAAGGATTTCATATATATATACATTTTTTTTTATGTTCATAAGTGTACATTGCGTAACCTATATGAATAAATTAATTTGACTTTGACTTTGAAACGGCAGGAGGCTCACCCGAAGTTAAGTGATACCGCCGTCATTGACACTCTCATTGCCAGAGGGCTCGCCAGTGGGTAGCCGGCTTATTGAGAATTGGTACGCTCTTCTTTTGAAGGACCCTAAGTCCAAATGACCGCGAAACTGAATCATACTAAAATAACATAAAATTTTATTAATATCTATAACGTTTATTTAGCTTTCATTTATTTAGTATCAATGATGTTTTGATAACAATACAAAAATAAACAAATGATAAAAAATTCTTTAGTTTGCAGAGGTAACATTGATTACAACAAAAAATTTAATTTGTGGCTTTTATCTTGTAAAAACTTCCAAACGTTTTTCTAAAGTGCGTATGAAAAAGTTCTCTAACTTCGTCGGTTAACAAATGCTAAAGTCGCAATTTTCATCCAAGTTCTGAGCCAGTTGACTATTTGTTAACACGACTTTCACAAAAAGTAATTGATTCAACAGAACGTGACCAAATTATTTGTGAGTCGAGTAATGAACCTTTGGTATCCGTCGCAAATCAAATAAACCCCGGGCAAATGGTTTAACAGGGCCCTTTTATAATTGTTATTTGTAATTGTAATGAAGCAAATAGAGTATTTGATTACAGTTATACATTATTTTCTTTTACTTTTAAGTTACATAAAAACTTTTAAGTAACATTTAGTCTGTTTGTGATTTATATTTCTTTAAATATACTATTGAACTCCTCGTATGGTGCTGACCTCGCCCATCTGTAAAATCAATAGTGATTTCAGTTTAGTGCGTGAATAACTGGTTATTAATTAGTTTGTCTATAAATGGATTTACCATGGAGAGTGTTCATAGGAGTTGTTCGGATTAATACCTGTAGCTGTGTTTCATCATCGGACGTCAAGGCAGAATACATAATTCCACCCGTATCACCTCGACGTCCGCCGTTCCACAACTGAGCGTTTTTCAAGGCAGTCTTTGCCATGCACCAACACTTTGTGGAACCAGCTGCCCACTGAAGTATTTCCGAACCAATTCGACTTAGGGTCCTTCAAGAAAAGAGCGTACCAATTCTTAAAAGGCCAGCATCGCACTCGCGAGCCCTCTGGCATTGAGAGTGTCCATGGGCGGCGGTATCACTTAACATCAGGTCAGCCTCCTGCCCGTTTGCCCCCTGTTCTATAAAAAAAAACCAGACAACGTCAGGTGAGGACGAAACCAAATTTTGACACAGATCTCAGAATGCCCATGGCGTTGCAATTATAGATTCGCTGTCAATATTGACCTGCGTTCTTCTCTATTCTATAAATTGGCTTCTCTCACAAATCTCATTTAGAAACGGAACCAAACATCAATTTCTAAAATATACTATTTGAAAAAGCACGCCAATCTTTGTAACACAACGTTTAAAATCTGATGTTACCTAAACGAGAGATATATTTTTCTTCATGTAAAATTTAAAGTCATACACTTTATGGCATTTGGATTGATGCCAAAACATTTATCTGAAATTCGCTTGAAAAATTACGATATTTTCCGTTCGTTTTTCCAAAATCCTATCTCCATTCCTACGAAACATGAGGTTTAGGTGGGTAAAGCCTAGGTTTTGAATATAAGGATCAGTATCTAAATTGGAAAACGATATTATCAAGTTTATGAATGCTGAAATTATTTTACAAGCGAGATATTTTTTCAGTCTTCTTATATTTCTACAGACTCTGATTTATAAAAACGCTGAAAGATAAATCTATTCATCAGTAAATGAATTCGTCTGGGAACGAATTGAAAACAATCTTTAATTACGGTAAAAAGGATATTCGATAAAAAGGTTTGTTAGATGTTTGTAGAAGAAATTGGTAACTGTTTAAGCCACCTGATAGCGGTGCTTTATTGAGCCGAAGTTTATTTTAAAATTATATTGCTAATTTGTTTAATAAAATTTAATTTTCTTGCAATACCATAGTAAAGATCCATTCAAAAATGACAATCAAACTAGCTTCATGTGATCTTAAATCACATTTTTTTGACATATCTGACAGATCTCAAGACGAGATGGTATCTTAAGATACAGAACCGGTGAGTAACAGTTATGTATTGAGTAATACAAATACGTCATTTACTAACTAAATATTCGTGTACGAATTACGCAATTAGTAGTAATAATTTGATGAAAAAGTAATTATTATATTAAGAAATCCGTAAGGACTTACAACGTCTAATTGAACATGAACTCGTTTGAAGTTAATACGAGAATACAAATTGGACAAATTATATCCGTGGATTCATTATTCGCACACAGAACTCCTTTGTGTTTTAACTAGGTCAATGTGTTTGATACTCCAGTTTCAACAGGTATTGCGTGGCAAAAATCTTTCAAAATTCAAACAAAATTTAATCCTATATTTTTATTAGTGGCTGTATGTCCGACGTAATTGAGATGAGTGGGCTGGCTCTGTCGGGGCTAAGATGACAGACTAATTTCATTTTATTTAGAATTTGTTTTTCTGTGAGTACAGGCACAGACAAAATATTTTAAATGTACGTTTTCTTTAACCGTTTTTCAGTAAATTGTCTTTTCGACTCCTTAGTATTTGACGGAGCTTTTTTTACTACATTGGAACCTATATTTATGAGAGTACAAACGATGTATAGGTTATTTAATAGTTACATAATATTTTACTTTAATAAAATTATGCAACTGAATACTGTGACTAAGAATGGCGAAAAGACAAATCACGAAGTGTTTTTTTTTTACAAAGTTGGTATGATCACAGGCTTAACAAAGTACTAGAATAATTTTAAAGAAAAAAAATACTCTTTATATTTACAGAATCGACATCTATATTGATTCACTTTGTAATGAAACTTTCAGCATTGGGAATAGTACTCTTAACAGGTACCTTTAACTACCACATTGTGTCATAAGATACAAATTAGAACACAGGCCCAAAACTATATATAATATTGACTTTTTAATTATTAACTAAATATATATCTACAAATAACTTATTATACAACTTAAATGCCTTTTATAACTTTATTTTGTTTTCAATCGCTAATCACATGTATCAATTCTGTAAAAAAATGAAAAAAGGCTGTGATGTAAAGCGATTTAATTGAAAAACAGCTCATTAAACGTACGACATCTACGACACTTCGCTGTGTTGTTTTCCAAATTGTTCCTATGTTATATATCAATATTTAAACCGTTTATGCTCTGTGGTCTTATATCCCTTAGAATTTCGTTTTAGAAAAAATATTCTGTTACTAATTCAAATTGAGTACATAGACTTGTTTCAAATTAGATAAAAAAATCAGTGGAGTCCAACCTATTCTTTCAGATCTGGGCCAATCTAATAGGCAAGTAGGTTATTAGCCTCCTGTGCCTGACACACGCTGTTAACTTTTTGGGTCTAGAGCAAGCCGGTTTCCTTCGCCGATCAAGCGAATGTCAATTGTCCACATAAAAAGTAAGTCCATTGGTAACACTGCTCTTTTAAATGAAATACTTATGTTCCTAAATATGCCACGATATACAGATTACAACATACATAGTAAATGCCTAATTCTAGGTTTCTCATGCATATTCAATAAGGAGAACAAACAACAAACGGTTTCAATTTGAAATTGTGATCCACAATAATCACACGCAGTGTGTCACCGAGCTTCAGTTATCCTTAGTTTGGTTGATTTAATTCTTAGCGTTTTTGCTTATAAAAATTAACTAATTTATAAATAAATAAGAAAATAGTCATCATTTAAAACAATCATGGCTCGAATATGTATACTTGTGTGCCATAATAGTGCATTTTGAATGTGTTAACAATATTTTAAGAATTATTCAAGATAGACAGGAAATTTCATACGCGATTAGGTAGGTAGCGACTGATTTAAGCAAGCGCAGTGACAGATCTTTATTATTCCGACTGAATATATCTAAATATATTTTAATTATGTATTCTTAATTCGGTTGTAATGATATGGATAGACACTTTAAGGTGAAGGTAGTTAGGTAGGGGTTGTTCCTGTTAGGAGCTGGCAACCCAGCAAAATGTATTGTTTTTCTGGATTATAATATTTTTATCAATTACGTCCAGATCCTAGATCCATTAATGAAACTCAAAGAATAGTAAATTTTATTTGATAAATCAAACATTGAACTGACAAAGATTATAAACATATTATATTACATATATATATATTTTTATATTATATAATATTACTATATATATTATATAATATTATTATAACCCCTTTTTTAAGCTATTGCATAGATTTTATCGCGGGCTTTGAGCGCGGTGACCGAATCAAGAAATTCCGTAACGAAAAAACCTAACACACGATAACCTAATATAGGTGCGGCAAATACGCGTTAGAGTGAGACAGACTATATAGGCGTTTTAGTCTGAGTCTGGTAGAGTGGTAGATTGAAATAATATCAAAGAAAAACAAATACTTCATAAATAAAAAATAATTAAATAATAATTATAACTGCATAAGTTGATAAAAAATTCTATGCAATAGCTTTACCGCGGCAGTCCCCGAGTGCCACACGTTTAATTTTATATCTACTGTATACATATTTGGCAGACGAATACTAAATTTATCTTATCCTATTAAACTATCTTATCATTGTATGTACCATTCACTGTCACTGTTATAGAAATATATGTATATATACGTATTAGATTAGCTCAAAGTAACCGTAAAAGTCTATCTACAGTAGATAGATACATTGTTAATACCGCTATTGTATATATGACATTTACATAAGTGCCATGTTCACTTTTCAAGACGTAAAACATTTTCACGTCTAAGCTGAAAGCAACCCATTAGAAGAAAAATAAAACGTGAAAAGCGTCGTCATAAAATATTTACATTTTTCAATGTGTGATCTTAATATTGAGGAATAAAAACATCATTGAAAACAAACGAATGCTATATGGAGATAAAAACTGAAGTTTAGTGTAGTCCACAGAGTATTATGAGGCAAAATCATTCGCTGGTTTCAAAAGTCATAGACTTTGCAGCAAGAAACTGAAGACGGCCTTGAATAAGCTTGACTTAATATGGACGCGACCAAATAGCAATAGGACTATAGGAATAACTTCTTTTTTAATTTCAATTCATTGTTACATCAAGTAACTCGTAGAATATCCAGAATACTGGGTCCTGTCAATTACACTTAAATATCCTTTAATGTACAATGAATTGGAAACCAGAAGGGACCTACCATGTACTGAAAGTCTTGCGGGGGTAGTGTGTTCCAAGAACTGGGTTTCTTTGTACCTATGGGATATGTGCGAAGGCGAAGGCCAAGGTTATTTGCGATAACATTGGCCAGAACCAGTCTGTTGCACAGATACCCGTTATCAAAGATGTTGTGCTTAATGAATGCTGTATCCGACACTATCGACATATTCATATGTTCGCAGAGTGAATTCACAGTAGTGATATTGTGTATTATATGTGTTTAATAGTATATACTTTATTATATTTTATTTTTCTCGATATTATCGTATTGGTATAGTTTGTAAGAATAATGTATGTATTTCTGTAATAAATAAAAATAATAATAATTTATGAGCTGGTATAATTTAACCATTTCTGTTCGATTGACATTTAAATGAAACTTCAAAGACACATCTAGTTGATGAAGATTGTAAAGCACTCGAAACGAGTTATATAAGTAATTTAATAAATTCCCTTTTTTATATTTTTTAATACAAAATTTCATTATTTACACCGTAATAGTAGGGCAGTACACTAATAGAAATAATATACTATTTGTATTTAGTAGTTTCCAAGTGTAAGAAAATCATTATTTACCCAATATTTGTAACAAGTTATACCGAACGCTTTCGCTGAATATTCGCTCTTTGAGAGGTTAACGAGACCTTAATTACATTGCCCATGTAAATTTTCATTAGGTACTAATGTAATGAATTGTGTCATAATTAATTAATATTACATTAAATTAATTATAACACGGTGAAAGTTTTATTTGGGTTTAATATGCGTATTCAAAATCGGATTTTGAAAAATCTTTCTTGGTAATTATTTTTCACAATGTTATTCTTAAACGATTGAAATGTCCTTTTTATAAGATTCACGTCTAAATAACACACTAATAAAAAACTGGTGATTACAGTAACTTAAAAATTAAAATATATACGAAAACAAAATAATAATATCTATTATATTATTATCCAGAAAGTAAAATTCGTAATTACAAAAAATTAGTATTATTTCATAATTACATTAGCTTGTTTGAAAAATTCAATTGATTAAGACGTTTTTTATCATCCCTTTTTTATTCTGCTTAAAACGTTTCCGGCAATCTGTCAAAACTTTACTTAAATTAGTCGTTCATCCTTTTTTATTGGGTTTATCCTACGGCGTTAAAAAAGAATTCATGAAATCAACCATTTTATAAAAAGTATAGAAATAAAATGATGTTTTAAAGTTACACTTACGAACTCTTTTATTGAAAGAAACTCATGGAATATTGTGCTGTAAATAAGCTGTTCTAAATTGACCCTTAGGGTACATGCTCCCTAGAGACTTAGACCTCGAAGCTACTTTCTATATCAAAAAATGCGCATGGGTGCAGTGAATATACAAAATCAATTTAGCAAGTTATAGAAATTCATTGGAAAATATTGAACTGATTAAAGATTTCTTGCGTTTTTCCGTTTTCATGCGAACGACTTTTTCAGATCTTGAAATAATTAGTTTAAGATAAACAAAAAGTCAAAAGTGATGAATACAGGGAAAGAACTTTCATGCTTAGAAAAGGAAGAACTCAAAATGGGTGAATGTCTCAATTTCATTTGAAAGTAACCTGCTACCGCAGTTATTAAACTTTTCAGCGTTCGTAATTCACGAGCTATATTAAAATAAATAGTAACTTTGATTGACTGCGGCTGAGAAATTTTAAGTTTTCTTTCATTGTTGTTTGCTTCGAAATAATTATTAATTTGAAATTCCAGTAGAAAGTAGAAATTTGTTAACTATCCAATCCAAACTAATCCAGTAAATTTGTTGTTCTTTTGAAAAACGTCAAAATTGTATTTATTGTTATTGTTCGAAATAATTTTAGTTTAATAAAATTTGAAAAAAAAAATTGAGGGTGATCCAAAATATTTTTACTCTGCCGATTGTCACATTTTTTTAGTTGTCACTGCTTAATTTTAATCCGGTTACGTTAGACGCATTTTTATTTTTATTAATACATTTTTTTAATTATATTTGTTAAGAGTTACGTCCTCAATTTATAATTTTATAGTGAGTGTTTTGTGCGATTTTGAATTAAACAAAATACAATTCAATGGTTTGGTAATTGAATTTGGAGACTGAACTTGACAAATGGACAAGATGCTCACGCATCCTACCTTGTATCAGAAGTAGAAACCTAGATAACTCTTGAACATGAATGTACTTCCTACCACACTAATAAATCTTGTGAAATACCCAGCTGGCTTTGTATTATTAATTTGGATTACAATGCACTACGTATTTATAATGTATATAACTTTACCACAAAGAACGGGTCGGTGGCCTTCGATACAAAATTTTATACTAAAATAATAAGTCCTGAGTACATACCTCGTTACGATATATCCTTACCAAGAAGAAAGGCACACAATTGTCAGTCGTTAGGATTTGGAGAAATTAGTTTGGGAATAAAGAGAGCTTAAACTGATACTGATACATTGCCTCACAATAGTTCACAAAAACGGACAAAACACACACTATAAAATTATAAATTGAGGACGCAACTATAACCAATTATAATTAACAAAAACTTAATAAATACAAGCTAATCACATGTTTCTCATATCATTATCTAGACAGCAATTTATTGTATAAAATATCTTTATCATAGTACTGTCCTTATTATACAATTTCTAAAAACATCAACAGCTAACAGATAATAAAAAAAGCAAAGACGCAAAATTAATTAAGAGACCAATGTTGGCATAAAATTATATAACGAATATTTAAAAGAGAATATGTTAAAATGTTCCCCATAATTAAATACTGTAGAATAATTTATCGCGACCTTTAAAATGTAGGTTATTTTATCATTTTTCTGAAAAGGAAGCTTTATGACTGAGTGAAAAGTTTTATACGGGTTTGGGCACGACTGAGCGACGCCAGTTTCGCCATTGTTTGCTAGTCCTACTAAATTAAGCTTTATGAGGTACACCAACGGTTTCAATTATGAATTTTCTCATTTACCTAGATGATATAAGAATCTTAATGAAATAAAAATAAAATATAAAATATGTTTATTATGGAATATAAGATACAGATATCACTTATTCCACATCATTTAATTTGTATCTGTAGGCATCCCTAGTCATCGGAAAAGAAGGCAGAGGGTATAGGCCGAGAGAAAAAGCCGGCGTAAAAAACTCTCGGTACTCTTTTAAAATAGCAAATCATCAAACAACACTTATTTTAAAAACAAATATCGCAAATTAATTAGAAGTAGCTTGTCTAGCACTAGTCCCAGGCCCTTTTATAAACTAGATAATCGTTAACTTTATAGTTAGCCTTTTTACACAGCTTTTCTTTAATACATTTAAAAATTACTAACCCAAAAAAGAATTACTAACTTTAGATAGTCTAGTCGGGGAAATTGCAGCCTGCGTATTGTTCCGAGTATTAACATTGTGCGTATGTTCTATTCTAGTAAACTTATCACTATTTTTGTATACATAATATATAGTTTATTGTAAAAAAAACAGTAATAATATTGTAATGAGAACGGTATTTGCTCGTCATCCTTCAAGCACGAGATAGTGGATTTTCTGTCTATGTGCACAAATAACTTGCTGTAATGGTGACATCGGCATTTTTTAGATATAAAAGTCAACAACGTAAGTCATGAATAAAAGCCTTATCTACTTTTCTATTAGCTAAACTAATCAAAAAAATAGTTGCGCACTGGATTATAATTAATTTTATAATGGCTGTTTTAGTTAACTTTGCGTCAGCAATGTGAAGAAATTAAGTGTTTTAAGACTTCAAAACAAATTTTTATTTTGATGATTATGAATCTCTCTCTATGTATAGTTTCTTAACTATCCGTCATTTATCTGAAAGCAGTGCCTTTGGCTGCCTAATGAAACATCCAAAAGAGTAGGTTTATGATATTAGTAGCCTCAGGTAGAAGCTCTTTAATGTCAGGTCAAGCGTGAACCAAATTAGCAAAACATGCAACGTTGGATCAAACAATACCTGTCTTACAACGTCTATGGTTTCCTTAAGACATTAAATGAGATTCTTAAAAGTGCTAATTTATTACCACGATGTTACCAGTGCTTAGCAGCAACGTCGAGTTATGTAAATAATTTAAAAGTTCGCATTTACATCCGCAAAAAAACTTTTATTGTAATAACTGCTTTATACCTTCGCGCGGCTGGAATTTATTTTATACAACATTTTTGAAATCTTGATCAAACAACTTCTTTTTTTTATACTATTAGCATAGCATTCTTCTAAGATTGACAAATCCCAAATATACAATCTCTCAGTAAAAGTATTGTACTATTCATCATACATAATTCGAATATTGTTTCTTATTCATTTTCGGCTAATTCGCACATACAAAGAATATAAATATCATCTAGTTGTATAATAATATATCCGCAAACCGTTGCCACGATCTATTTTCATACTGTATTTATATTACCGATATTGCTTCGGAAATGCGTCATTATAGCTTGCTCAATGCTAAGAATTCATTCATTGAATATTGTAAAAGTTTATCTCATCCACACTATTTAAAGGAGTTATAGTCGAGGTCATATTCTATATATGTGTTCATTGGTCCAGTGGCTAGCATGTTTGACAGTAGATCATAAGGTTCAAATGACGGATAGAGCGGAAAAAATGGAATGCTTAATTAGAATTTTCTGTTTCATCCAAAAAACACATTCTACGTTGTAGTTTTTAAACACCCTCGTGGCTGCTGTGGTTGAATTGATTGAATATCATCATTATTCGTGAGGTCCTAG
The DNA here is from genome assembly GCA_905332375.1 of Pieris macdunnoughi. Taxonomy (NCBI): domain Eukaryota; kingdom Metazoa; phylum Arthropoda; class Insecta; order Lepidoptera; family Pieridae; genus Pieris; species Pieris macdunnoughi. Next base: position 1,235,612 of record CAJOBZ010000072.1, on the reverse strand, counting down.
CGCTACAAGGCTCTTTAAGGTAATAGCAAAAAGGTTAGTCGACATCACAGGAGACCGAAGAGCTGGCAGCTACCTCGGACAAAGAATTAGTCTAGCTATTCAAAGGGGAACGCTGCCAGTATCTTCGGAACATTGCCTAAAGGGACTCCTTTTAATAATATATTTTAATTTTATTTATTGCTTTTCTGTTATTTATTTATTTGTAATATATTATGGAATAAAAAAGTGAATAAAAATAAAATAAAAATCATAGTCATAATAATTTCTAATAAATAATATAATATTCACCAGGACAAGATTAAGCCTTTTGAGGCGAGCGATTTAAAACGAAGTTTGTGCATAAATATGTGTGCAGGCACACAAATCCGAGACGCGAGGGGAATCAAATACCACCAACATATTATTGCTACCATTTAAATGTTCCTTTAAAAAATAGCAATGCTGATATTAATTTGAGGCCTCACCCGAGATTTGATCCCGCCAGCTCAAGATCTACAACTACTACACCGGTATTAATATATTACAACAAATTTAATGATTATATCACTGATTTAAATTACATCATTTCGTTTATTGCTTCGAATGATATGCTATACAAACTATATAATAATTAACGCGATTATTAATAAGCATTGAAATTAACGAAACCATTTGTATCTATAATTAGATATGTTACTGACCGTTATTTGACCACGAACCACAAAGCTCAAACAATCATTTTGTGGTTTTATCAGAAAACTGATTACTGTTTTTGAGCTGTATTTGAAGCTATTTACTGTACTAAGTTCTATCAGTTTCGCTTTAATTGCAAAAACGTAAAAAATAAACAAGTCAATTTATTCTAGCCTTTCAGTAAAGTACTAATTAGTGGACGGTTCGTTCTTTATTCTATTAAAAATCCTTTACTTATTTTGCTTTTTCTGAGAACTCAATTAATGAAATACATTAAGTCTTCAATATCTTTTTTGTAAAAGCCATTTTTCGGCGAAACTTATCTAAACTAAAATAATAATCAATAATGTAATGAAAGGGGGGGGGAAGGGTTAGAGGAGGCCTTTGCCAAGAGGCACACCGAACTCCGAGATATACTGGAGTGAAAATATATTAAAGTTCAGATATATAAAATGACAGAGTTTTGGAATTTAAAGGCTATATTATTATTATTATTAATGTAATGAAAGATAATACATTTATTAATTTTAAATAAAGACTTTTGGCTACACTGAATCGAAGATACACTAGCTGGTGCCCGCGACTTCGTCTCGTGATTAGTATTTCGAGTAGCTTATATGTGCGTGGCGTAGAAAAAAACTACTAAAGATATTGACTATTTAAGATAAACGTTTACGTCATACATTACATATTTGTAACTCTAGCGGTTTCGGCAGCGCACGCCAGAAAGGCTCTCAGATGGTAAATTTTTTCTTTACTTGATATTTTGGACAATTCTTACAATATTTTTATAAATTGTAGCCTATGTGTTTTCTGATGTATAAGCTATATTATTGTAAAGTTTCATTAAAATCCATTCAGTAGTGTTTACGTGAAAGAGTAACAAACATCCATCCATATTTACAAACTTTCATGTTTATAATATTAGTAGGATAATTAAGAAAAATTTGCATTTCAATTTAAAGAAAACACTTTTTACCGGATTGAAGTTATGTATGTATTATAAATTTACAATTATTGTACATAGTTTTAAATTTTTCGTGTGACCATGCACGCTAAAATGCACGCGAAACGTCGGAAAAATTTAAAATTATATGCATTTAAATGTTTTGTATAACTTATAAGACACTCATATGATTTTAATTAAACGTTAGTCACAACAAAAAAAGATGATGGTAATGGCTGTTACATGATTGATCGCAAAGCCGTTGCTATGAATGAATATGTAATAAATCTTAGACCGTTTTTCATGACACGCTTCCGAACACAGTTGCCTACGCCCTTCGGGTCTACGGTGCTACGGTGCTACGGCCCTTTAAAGAAAAAACCTATTTACCCTTTAGAGTACCTCACGAAATTGAATTTCACACATGCCTTAACAATCCCGCTTGCTATTTATCTAAGGATTTCAAATCGCGTAATCTCGCTTTTACAATATTGATTACTTTTTATATGAAAAAGTAATTTATTTAGGCAAGAATTCCGTAACATCCTTGGACTAAGAAGTTTATAGTTAAAGTTTCGAACAATCAAAATGTAATTATACAGGTAACATGTACATTGTACAAGGTCAATAAAAAACATATAGGGGAAGATTGTTACCCTTCGTACGCGGGGCACATTCATACAGTCGAAATAAAACTTGAACGAAACAAAGTACAGTCTTGTTTTTGTATGTGTGCATGAGTCGAGGTACGAACTATACATAATCGAAGTTTCGCGAAATTCGCACCGATGAGAATGAAGTTACAGGCATGGACGTGTTTTCGCGCTCGGAAAGTAATTTTTTGATCAATGTTTTTGTCTCTTGTTACCGTAGATAAAATAAGTTTTCGTGTAGAGTATTCTATCAGTAACTAGCAAAATATACTTAGATACGTCTCCAATACTTAATTTATGACGTTTTCCTATTAATATTAAAATAAGTTATATTTTGTTGTTATTCAGTTAGTGGGGTACTTTCGGACAGCACTAGATGGGGCACATTTGAACGAATTGTACAACTAAATTTGTATGAAAATATTTTGTCGACACGAACTGTCGTTTTCATACAAATTAAGTTTTCGACTTGCTACATACAAATAATAATAAGGCATCTTGACTAAACCCTCTGGTAGGTAGGAAAGATTGTGTTAGTGTGCTAATTGCTCTAATATTTGCATTAACTTTGTCCTGTGTTGCTATCATTGCTATCGTCGATGTATATTAATACCTATTTTTATTATCTTTATTAAGGTTGATTTTGATGCCTGTGAACCAGATGCTTTGAATAATTTACCAATCCATCAAATAGTAGTTCCTTCGAAGTCAGTTTTGACACCTTAAGGGTTTCGACTCTATACGCATGTTGTAAGAAGTAATAAAACAAACAAAATGACGACGGCCAGGAAAACCACGAATTTATACTGCCACACCCGAAAATAAGAAGTGCTAATCCGCACCAAAGATTAAAGAATGTGATTCTAAATTTAAGATACCTAACTAATTAAATTTTGGTTTTCTTAAGAAAAGCTATGTAATTTTTGTTCACTATAATTAAAGTATTTTATTTTTTGTTTATTAGAAGTTAAATCTTTATTTTTGTGTTTAATTTCATTGCTAATAAATGAATTTTGATTTATATGTGTCGTTTTAATCGCACGTACGGAACTACCCCACAGCGTACGAAGGTACCCTCAACACTGTACGAAGGTGCCCCGTTGATGGGGTAGATTCGTACGTTTTCCAGATTTAGTTTAAATCATAATTATGGTTGAACCATCAGATGAAATCATTTGTCATTTTCTTATATGAATCTCAGATAGTTAGACTATAAATTTAAGCTTGCAGATGATTGATTCATGGAAAAATAAAATAATAAAAAAATAAAATGTGAAAACCGTACGAAGGGTCCCGACCTTCCCCTATAAATAATAAATTCCACATATAAAGTTTAATAAGATACGCTAGTACTAAGCAGCTTAAAATATCTTCGCTAAGTTTGAAGCCAATTTTTAATAAAAGGGCCTTTAAACCTCTTAAGCTCTCTTCTAAGGAGCTTATCTCAGTATGTCGATGTGCTTCGGGATGGATTAACCCTATGAAATATGTAAAAATAAAAAGATTCTGATTTAAGTTGGATTTTTGTAGCTTAAGGGTAGTCAATAATAATACTTAGTTAACAAAGGGAAAAAACTTACATAAACTTTTGAGTCCTTAATTAGAGAAAAAAGCTTTTTATAAATTTGACGAATACTTAAATGATCCTAATCCTTGGGATTGATTTGCTCCAGTTCAAACAATTTGTATGACTCAAAAATTAGCGATTAAAAAGAGTGGCGGAAAGTTTCTTGCCAGTTCTTCTTGCCCGTTCTACGCCCTTGACTTGCGAACTGGTAGTAAATGTAAATTTAGAATCAATTTAACTTTTATTTTTGACGTTCATAAGTGTGCTTGTTTACCTAAATTAATAAAGATATTTTGAGTTTTATTTTCTAAAATCTGTTTAGCGTGCATTTATTAAAAGTGCATGTGTGACGCTAGCGTGTCAAATGTTGGCAACATACCAATCTAAAATTGTTGATGATTAATTAATACTAGTCATGTTATAACGGTCATAATAGATTTTATAGAAATGAGAAATTAAGCAATTCAGGTTATGTCTTCATGGCTGCCTGGCAGTACCCAAGCTTCTATTAACATAATAATCATACCGTAAAACAAGTGCTGTTACAGATAATCGAAAGTATTACAAACTGGTTATCAATGGGACAATTCGCTCAAATTGACAAATCGAAGCAATTCAGTGAGAGCTCCCCAATCCAATAACTTGCTCTTTGACGGATAAACTGTTGGAGGGGTTTGCAATGCTATGGTATATTGTTGGAACTAAATACGTTGAATATACGTTAAAATTAGACTGTAGTACTCTCTTCAATTTATTAATCTTAAACTAAATGTTGAAGAGACTTTATTAAAATATATTAATCTTCTGGAACTACATTATATGGAATGCCGAACCACCTGGTGTCACCGCAAGCTGCAAAACTTTTTATTCAAACTCATTTGAAGTGGCCATCGGTTACTTTATAGTAATAAGGTTAAGTTTTCATTACGTTATTAAAGATTATTATTTGTACTGATTTTCTACATTCCCTTTATGTTTCACTATGAAAACCTATTACCCTTTCCTCAATGACACTGGAAACGAATAAGTATTAAATTACGCATCAATAAAAAACGCCAACAATGTAAGCTTGGAACTCTCGTTTTTATATATACTCTAACATGAATAAATATAGTTTGAAAAAACTAAAAAACACTTTAGTAGAGCAAAATATTTAGTAGTAAATACCTTACTACGATGAAGTTGTCAATAATATTGATCATAACAATAGTATAATTATGAGAATTAAAAATTCTTGTAACATTCACGCTTAGCAATGATGGTGGGCTGAAAAGTTCGTAGGCAAACATAGTTTTTTTTTATAGAATTTGATTTGATTATTCAATATATAATAGTTGCCTTCGTGAGCGATACAGCGTTATAGCGGTCATACAATTGATACCGTTTTTAGCCTCTAAATAGGCTTCAGTTTCGTCGATTACCTGATGGTAATATGCGTAAAATTACTGTCCAGCGTAGATTGTTGCGCGTGCGTGTTAAACCATTTTTATTTTTGTTAAAGGTAAGATTCATTAAGCACATATTATAGCTCATTCATGTTTCTTAAACACTAATCAAATGAGAAATTTTAAACCATTTCTTTATTTATCGAAGGTATATTTAATTGTTTTCATTTATGGGAGAACTATGGCCGTTACCAGCCCCCTTAAATAGATAAAATCCTAGAATTATTCAAAGGAACCTCAAAAGGAAATTTTATTCATTAATACTGCTCTATTTATAATATTAATCTTTACACTAATCATACTCCATAAATCCTTGTATAACTTTCACCTCATGATCGTAGGATCGTAGGATGCGAAAATTTTTATGAGATTAAATATTTTAAATTCATTTGAAAAACGGAATAGTTAAGTGAAAATATCTCACTGAGCGTTGCAATAACCAGATAAAATTAATAGTAAAAATGAATATATAAAGATATAAATTGTGCAACAATAACTCCAAACAATGATTTTTGTTTGCAATTTAATTTATAGCACATTCAGGAGGAATAATTAAGCCAATCCAACGCAATGCTGTAAACAACTCCGAGCACTTTGTGTTGATTGAGGGCTTTTGAATGGAATCGGACAGTTTGTTACTTTTAAATAGTCAAACTATTTTCATAGTTTGATCGGTAACAATGTAACAACTTGTTAATTTGAAATATCTTCCGCCAAAATTGCGCTTCCCTTATTAGGTAAAATGAAGTAAAAATGTCAAAAATCATTTATTCATGTACATTTATGAACGTCAAAATAAGAAATATACATTAAATGCTTCTAATTTTACATTTACTGCCAGTTCTCAAATCAAGGGCGTAGAACGGAGGACAAGAACTGGCAACAAAGTCTCCGCCACTCTTTTCAATCGCCAAGTTTTTTGTTTTACACAACGTTTGTAAGGAGCTGCATCCATTACACCATGTTCCACATGACATCTTAAGTAATAAATATTAATAAAATAAATTAAAAACAAAGATTTGACCTCTATCAGCAGGAGCCATGGTGAAATCGGAGCACGCACTTACATTCTCGTGGGAACAACACGCAAATACATAGTCGAAACAACTAACATCACCGCATACACGAATTCAAAGTACGACCAATTACCACAAGTAGCACAAGCACGTTCACAAGTATGACGCATGGCCAGCCATCGGCCCCCTCGGCATATTTTAGGGAGAGAGACAACTCGACGCATGGACGCCAAACTTCGGTAACTATGGTCACGTCTAGTCAATGCAAACAATATACAAACGAAAACTTAACTAGCTGTTAAGAAAATATTCTTTACAAAATGCTAAAGCTTGAATTTAGAATGGAATGTACGACCGTAGCGTGGTGCATCTGCTGGCTTTTGGCGGATTATTGCCGCCCCGCAATGACAATGCAATTTGTTTCAGTAATCGCCACTATTCAGCTGTGAGCTTTGTAATCTCCTTAAAATATTCCAGAAATAACTTACAGAAACTACTGCGGAAAAAATCTTCGCTTTATTCTCAATAGACCTCCATCAAATTCGCTCCAATAACGACTAAAACTCAAAATATAACAATAAAACTTTTATTTCATTAAAATGGTACAACAATTATTTAACCAGAAATTAATTAATTTATAGGAATGTTATAAAAATAGTATAAGTTTCTGACGTTTCTGGCTTTCTGAGTTGATGTATCTGTTATAAATACCCCTATAACCTTTCAGTATACTAGTAATCACTGTTGAAATTACCTTTTTCGAGTGCCAACAAGATATGAACATTTATTGCGCAGTTACAAAGAAAATATGCAACATCAGGTGGTATTTCGAAATCGTTCTTTATTAGATTTTTCTCACCCTTACTTTATTGTCAAGTAAAACGAGGAAGTGTCAAGTAACATCTACATTTAGCTCATAATATGTACATCGTGTGTTGTCGTTTTCTTCCAACGTTCCTTACTCATAAAATATTAATGTCACAATTACTTCCGTATCTCAGTTTTATTATCTTTATATCGTCTTAATATGATCGTTCCAGTGGCCTGTATTGTGTACAAAACGTTAACAGTAATAGGATTTTCTTTTGTATAAGTAATTCCTTGTATTAACATGTAGACGTTGGGGTTGTTATTACATCAACCGCGCTGAATAGTACGCTACTACTATAGCGTTTTGTAGGTATGAAAGATGTGGTTTACTATCCCTTAATCCGAAATACATCTTTTGGTAAATTTATACTTTTTTGTTACATGAAAGACCTCACATCAAATAATATATAAATTTATTCTAAGAACAGCACTTCAACTAAACAATTTCATTTCCAATGAGTAATAGATATATTTAATAAAGCCTCTAATAAACTAACTCTTACTAAACGACTCTGTACGCTTAAGACCATTCTTTTAACCATAAAATCAAAGCTTTTATAGATATAGAAATACATAAGAATATATTCTTTCCCGAAAACAAAGCTAACGCTCTGTTTCCTCAAATCAGTGCGTCACAAAAGTTGTTGAATTTTCGCGTTATCTCATTAGGGGAAAGTTCCTTCGTTATATTCAGCAACGTCAATCCGTACGATCTGTCGACCTTTTACATTTGTTATCTTAATAAAAACTTGGCTGGCTTATATATTCAGGAGAACTGATATGGGTTCCAATCAAATGTCAATAAACAAAGTTTTGGACATGGGCGGCATTACGAATTCAATGACGATCCACGGTAAAAGATGAAATCTAAACAATCCATCTTATTACAGGCAACGCAATATTTATTATGAAAATATTTCTTCAGTAAGAATGGGAATGAGAACAATCTCTGGGGACGAAATTATCTTATATATCAGTTAGTAGAAGATAAATATTTTCTTAGTGTTAGCCCACTCGTTTGTCTTCGTGAAGTTTTTCGTAGCTCTGTTGAAGATAGAGCATTAGTTTATATACTTTTTCTGTGTTTTCTTTAGTACTAAATTGATATTAAATGTAAGTGGATTCTAATGGTAGGTATAACGTTGGTTTATGTTGTATTTTAAACCGCATATTCACAAGCTACAAGTAATGCACATCTTCGATATTCAAACTGTAAAATTAGCATGTACGTAACTTTTGTTACTAAATAATAAGCCAATTAAAGCAATCCATTTCTGTTTTGCTAGAAATAATATACAATATTATATGCTTAATTGATTTGGAAAGTAAGTGAACCATTAAATGAGTGGGAGGCAGCTTATTGCAATTAACAATGAATATCATCTTGACACTAATGAATATATGTAATTGAGAAATAATTGAATACCAATTGTAGCGATCAAACCTTAAGTAGGGTGCTTAAGAATTGATAATTCGCTTTAAGAGACGTCGAATTAATTACTAATCGTTAGTAATTTTTAGATTTAATTATTAATTAAAAGTATATTAATAATATATGACTAAAATTATACAAAAGCTCTTTTGTTTTAAAGGAATTGTTTGGTATATATAGACGAAAAATCTGTGTTATCTGAATCAAATATTTTTTAAGGCACACATTTTTATACATTTGTAATTTTTATGATAGTTTTTCTTTTATAATTAATACAGAAATCAGTCTCACCTCACAGCAACTAATAAGCTTGCTCCTTGCTTGCTAAGTTCATTTTAACATCCTCAACTTCACGCATTTAATAACCTAAAGCACTAAATTTATCATTTATTTTAAGAAAACGCACTAAAATATCAGTAAAGGGATAAAACGTTTTAGCAAAATACGTCCGCGTTTTTTGCGCGACACTTAAAGCGGTTTTTCAGATGACGTCGTGTCACGGCGAGTGTCGTGGCTACACTGAAGTCCTGAACTCCGCGTTACTGAAACATTGTACGTAAACAAACCCTTTCGTATATGGGTCGCTTAATAGCTCTTCATGAAAGTCGTTTTTCTTGCTCGCTGTTTGATTTTCGCACGTATTAAAAGGTTCAATCCGCTTGGCTGGGTCTTCACGTGTGAATGGATCGAGATTATGGTTATGCAATTTCGACACGTGTGGGTTGCTTAAACGATTGAAATTTACATGAACAGCGACGTTTGCTATAACAATGGCTAGAACATTGTGTAGTACACGAGTATTTGTTGTGATATTGGTAGGGCGAAATTTCACTAGACAAAAGTTGTGTAACCTAACATAAGTTAAGTTATATATATAAAAGTCAAAAATCATTTATTCATGTAGGTAACACAATATACACTTATGAACGTCAAAAAAAGAAATAAACATTAAATGCTTCTAATTTTACATTTACTGCCAGTTCTCAAATCAAGGGCGTAAAACGGAAGAGAAGAACTGGCAATAAACTCTCCGCCACTCTTTTTAATATATATTTATATTATATATATATATCATACCATATTTTAGTTAAGATTTAGAAGTGCAAACCAAATGCTAGGAATCATCGTACACTTATAACCATTAAATTGTAAATCGTCAGAAATGTTTACGAGTCAATTTTGAATCATATTGAAGATGACTGTGTGATAAAGCGATTGAATAATTCACTGCCACCTGTGCATGCGGTCTGTTTTGCGGTGGCGATTTCTAAATCCTTGTGTGGTTCACGTGGTATTTTGTCCTTAACATTCATGAACATTAAATTTGAATTCCTTCAATGGTTGATGTTCTTGCAAAATAAGGAGACACCTGCACCTATCAATATGGTTGTTGAATTATAAGTTTTAAATATTACTGAGCATTTCCGCAGATTTTTCTATATATTTTTAAGTCGAACTTACAAGTTTGATCAATACGGGCTTTGAACAAAACTTAAACAATTATTGCCGTAGGTAGGTATATATTAATGAAAATATTTAGGATAATAAACAAACATAATGTAATTTAAAAATTACATTATATTTACTTCATACAATTATCTAATCTCTATATATATAATCTAATATAATAGAGGATATTTTAATAAATTACATCAATCTAAGTAAAACAAAAACAAATGCTCCGCCGCAACAGCTTTCTCTGCCGTGACCAGGATTCGAACCTGGGTTACTACGGCCACAACGTAGGGTCCTAACCACTAGACGATCACGGCTATCGAAGCGGATACCTTTCACCACTTATCACTCAAAAGTATCGTGAGTTGTATTACTAGGCTAAATTATAATGACTAACTACCCGTTCCTTATATAAGTGATAGTGTAACTTCTTAAATCTTTCGTATAACCGGTGTGAAATAAGAAAAACGAGAACAACCAAATTGTCTCTTTATGTAACTTTCAAGAGCGCTTGCGGCGACCGGAACCAATCAAAAACCTATTATGAACCACAATTTCAATCTAATTCTTATCTGCTCCGATAGCCGTGATCGTCTAGTGGTTAGGACCCTACGTTGTGGCCGTAGTAACCCAGGTTCGAATCCTGGTCACGGCAGCGAATAGCTGTTACGGCGGAGTAAATTATTTTAATTCTGCATAAAAAGCGCCTTGTGAAACCTTAAATTTAGACAATTTATTCGAAATAAACAAATCACATATTATATGTAATAAAAAATAATAGACGAAATTTTGTTACGTTTGAATTAATTCATGTGAGAGTTAAATTACTTATTACTTCAGAATTCATAAGATTAATACTTTTCTCTCTGTAATACTTTTCTCAATGAAGATTTTACATTGGTAATTTATGACAAGTGGAAAAAAAATTGTACAACAATTTATAAATCCCTCTAGTTAATATTTCAAAATCATAAACAAAAATCACTATTATGTTTTATCCATTACGCGTAATCGATTTTTATTTTATATCACAATCGATGATTTGTTACCACAATTCAATATGTCTTAAACAATAAAAATGGAATTGCTTTTTTTTATTTTCCTACAGAAACGTTAAGGGGTTTACATTAAAAATTGTTTATTTAATTTTTTGTTGCGAATTTATTTAATATAATGATTAATCGAGTCTTACATGTGTTAACACTATTGTATGGTCTTAGAATTAGCCACCTTAGGCCGGATCTTCGAATTTATAGAGGTAAAGACGCTGATATGGAAAAATTTCCTTTCGCAGTCCTTATGGAAAAACAGAGATATACAACACACGAGGGGGTTCGGAAATTAAAATATGATCCATTCTGTTCCGCCACTGTCCTCTCTTCCACTTGGACGCTAACAGCCTCACACTGCATTGACGATAAGAATATTATGTTGGTACCACTATTTATTCGTTATAATACAACAGGTGAGCTGCAACGGAAAAAAATTATTAAAGTGATCTTGAATCCAAACAGGCCAGTTTACAAATGTGTCCCAGCAAATGACATAGCTTTAGTGAAAACTGATAGCATTCAACTTCCATTTTACGCGAAACTCAGCTCAGTCGACTATACCACTCTCGTTGGACAAGAAGCGATACTCTTAGGTTATGGGAAAACACATATGTACTTCATATGAAGAGGATCCAGGGACTAACTTTACTTTAAAAATGATGGATGTTATGTTCGGGAGTTATCGGTGTCCATTCTATGGTTAAAAGGTGTTACGTACCAAAGAATAGCCTAGTTTAGATTGGATCAGAAGTGAAATTACAAGAGATTAATTTTATTCGGACATCAAATACACAGCTATCGCAGGTTATAGGCGTTCAATTGAGACATTATCAACATTTGATTAGTTCTGGTCGCCACAAGCGTTCTTAAAAGTTGCATAAAAAACACAATTTGGTTATTCTTGATTTTCTTATTTCACAACTGTTATACGAAAGATTTAAGAAGTTACACTATCACTTATATAAGGAACGGGTAGTTGGCCATTTTAATTTAGCTTAGTAATACAATTCACGATACCTTTTCAGTGATAAGTGGTGAAAGGTATCTGCTCCGATAGCCGTGATCGTCTAGTGGTTAGGACCCTACGTTGTGGCCGTAGTAACCCAGGTTCGAATCCTGGTCACGGCAGCGATAGCTGTTACGGTGGAGTATTTTTTTTAAATTGTACATAGAAATCACCTAGCGAAAAATTTGATTTTAACAAACTCAAAACTAAAACTTAGATAACTCTTTGCATTCTTTCCTTTAAATATAAATTCATCAGGCTGGAAGCTTTGCCATCAACGCCATAGTGTTGAAGCTTTTCAACCAGTAGATCAGGATGAATACAGTCAAAGACCTTTGACAGGTCACAAAATAAAGAAAAGAGGCCGACTCCATCATATACTTCTTCCCAGGCGTCAAATATGTCCGAAATCAACTTCACACCGGCATTGATTGTAGAGCGTCCCTTAGTAAAAAATTACAGCCAATTCAGGGCTTATTATATCAATAACATAAATACGTATAAATATATTCGGTCTAAGAAAGTACGACCATATCTCTGCGTTCCGTAAGCGGCTAGACTGGTTACCCATTCGTCAGCGACGCGATGCTCATGTTCTCCATTTCTTATTTTCCATCCTGTTCAACACTAAAACTCCTTTCTATCTTAAAAATGATTTTAAATTTTAGGATCCCATAACTATAGCTTACGCTCTTCCGAAAACTATATCTTTGAAATCCCTTCTCATAACTCCTCCTTTCTTGGCGAATCCTTTAAGGTCTCTGCAGTTAGGCTATGGAATCCACTTCCCGTCCCTATTCGCATAGCTCCTTCTCTATCTTCCTTTAAATTTCTTCTGTACAAACATTACCTGTCCACATCGTATCCCTAACTTTAATAATACCTACTAACTGACGTGAGACTGATCTTAAATTAAATTATTATGATTCATGTGCACTTTTTACTTTTCATATTGAAGCCTTAATTAATTTAGTTTCTTCTTTTTATTCTTAATAACTATGTGTAATATGTGTTGTATGTATGTCAATTTATATCATGTGTTTGTCCGAATTCTATGGTGCAAATAAAAAAAATTGCTTTTCATCATATAATTTTAACCTTTTTCTGTGTAACTCTCAGAAGCTAATAAAGTAAAAAAAAGTACTGTATAAATTTCGAGTGTACTCCTCCCTCAAAGGCCGGCAACGCACCCACTAAAAATGGGGGTCTATGGGATGCGATGACTGGCCTTTTTGGGTGTCCCGTAGGCTCGTTTGTCCCCCTATTATATAAAAAATGGCAATCACAAAAACAGAAATGGCATCCTATACACCAATTCTTCCTGAAATCCGACCAAACGGTCAATTTTAATAGAAGTTATCAAAATTTTCTCCTCTTTACATGTTTTTTATTGCCTTAATTGGAATTCAAACAATTGGCCAGTGTGATCAGATTTAAATGTTTTGAAAATAAAAACATTCTATGGGCATGCACTGCTGGCTGTTATTCTTGTGGGTGAATGAAATTGTATGAACGAAAAAAACTAAGCATGCGTATACTTGAATTACAATGAGAAAGTTAATATTGACATTGAAGTTCCCACACACAATTAGCCCTTTATTACACTTCACTAAAAGCTGACAGCAGATGGAGGTCAATAAAGACATTTTATACTCGATAAACAAATATACAGTATTTACAATTTTCTTAACCTACAAAGTAATAATAGAAAAACCTAATTAAAATGAAAATCAAAACAAATTTAAAAATTTTGGTCCCTGTAGCAGTGTGTGTACCTTTAACGCTGGCAGCATTTCCTCGCTGTATTGCGACACTTATTCGTTGAGCCAGGAAAGTGCCAGCTCTGGGATCACCGGCACTATCTACTAGGCGCCAACTTAAATCTTTAATAAGCACCTGTGCACTTGAACAAATTATAATTTATATAATTCTGAATATTGATTTCATTCAAATGTCTGATAAATCGAGTTAGCAATAAAATTATTTCTAAATTCCCAACTAGATTCTGTAATATATATGTCAAGGTTGAATTTATATTTGTCATTTATGAAAAGTTAAAAAAATGCAAATTCTTTGCGTTTTTGTAATACGTAGTGTACATTTGGATTGAACAAAATGTTATTCTTAAAATTATTATTATTAACAAAAGAATTGCAATATATATAATAATAAAAATGCAATATGCTTACGCAATATCATAAAATATAAAAATCAAATTTGATTTTTTATTTTCCTGTACAAAAATTCACGTTAAAATTGTTTATTTTATTTTTTGTTTCGAATTTATTTAATATGATGATTAATCGAGTTCTGCTTGTGTTAACACTATTGTATGGTCCTAGTTTTAGCCATCTTAGGCCGGATCTTCGAATTTATGGAGGTAAAGTCGCTGATATGGAAAAATTTCCTTTCGCAGTCCTTATGGAATATACAATACACGAGGGGGTCGGGAAATTAAAATATGCTCCATTCTGTTCCGCCACTGCTCTCTCTTCCACTTGGACGTTAACAGCCTCGCACTGCATTGAAAATGAGTATATTGTAATGTTGTATGAAAGGGAATCACTATTTATTCGTTATAATACAACAGGTGAGCTGCAACGGAAAAAAATTATAAAAATGATCTTGAATCCAAACAGACCAGTTAACAATGGTGGCCCAGCAAATGACATAGCTTTAGTGAAAACTGATAGCATTCAACTTCCATTTTACGCGAAACTCAGCTCAGTCGACTATACCACTCTCGTTGGACAAGAAGCGATACTCTTAGGTTATGGGAGAACGCATACTTTATATGAAAAGGATCCAGAAACTAACAGAACTTTAAAAATGATGGATGTTATGTTGATGACATGTAAACGTACTTCGTTTTCAAACATACATATAAGTATATGTACAGTGCCTAAGTGCGGAGTAACAGAGTTCCTGTGTCCAGGAGATTCAGGAGGCACAGTTTTGCATAGTTCGGGAGTTATTGGTGTCCATTCTGCCAGTTTAAGGTGTTTCATACAAAAGAATAACCCGGTTTTTGGAAGATTTAACTATGCGGGTTTAGATATACCAGTCAGCCCACATTTAGATTGGCTCAGAAGTGAAATTACAAGAGATTAATTTTATGTTACATAAAAGGACACAATTTGTTTTTCTCGTTTTTCTTATTTCACAACGGTTATACGACAGATTTAAGTTACACTTTCACTTATATAAACTACCCGTAGTTGGTCATTTTAATTTAGCTAAGTAATACAATTGACGATACCTTTTGAGTGATAAGTGGTGAAAGGTATCTGCTCGTCGTGATCGTCTAGTGGTGATGGATCGTCCACCCTACGTTGTGGCCGTAGTAACCCAGGTTCGTAGTAACCCTGGTCAAGGCAACGATAGCTGTTATGGCGGTTAAATAAAAATAAAAATAATAGAAATCACCTTACGAAACATTTGATTTTTACAAACTCAAAACTCAAACATCAAAATAACTTTATTCATATAGGATTATCCCAAGGATCATTTAAATATTCCTCAAATTAATAAAAAGCTTTATTGATTTATTATTGATTAACGAGAGCTTTGAATTTATTTAGTGAACATTCTCTAATTTTGCTTAGGAGTTATGTAAATGAATACAATTACCATAGTTTATCTTCTGGAGCCTTCTTGGTCGTACGCTTAAATTAGTTCTCTTTCGAGTATTATACTAGTGAAAGTGACAAACAAGGCCTCAAGAATAAATTGACCAGATAGTGTATGCCGGCATTATATTAAACTTGTTCCGTACCGACTCCCTTGGGGAAATATAACAAATATCCCGAACAGTCCGCTTCTTCAGCATAAATATGGATTGAACCTCTGCAGCAGCACCCCTCAGTAGAATACCGTACGACATAACGCTGTGAAAGGAGCTATGATACACAATTTGAGCCGTGTCCTGATCAGTAATCTGTCGGATTTTCTTTACTGCATATGTTGCAGAGCTCAGCCTATTCGAAAGAGTCTCTTTGTGTGTGGCCTCATTGGAGTTTACTATCTATTGTTATGCCTAGGAATACAATTTGTCAACAAAGTTTAGTTAAATTTCAGTTAAGCTATATCTCACTTTACTCTAGTAGTTGTAAATCTAATACATTTTGTTTTATTCTCATTAAGTAGTATGTCATTTACATTATACCAGTTAATTATACGAGATATAGAATTGTTTACATTGTACAATAATACGTTTCTCTTATTCATTTTAAATAGAAGTAAAGTGTCGTAAGCAAACAATATCATCTCATGAAATCCGTTAACAAAGAATGGGAGGTCGTTTATGTAAATCATAAATAGGAAAGACCCGAGAATCGAGCCTTGGGGAACGCCGATTAACACCTGTGAACCCGGAGAGGTGACTCCATTGGCATACACTCTTAGAATCCTTCCCTTTAAATATGAATTCATCAGGCTGGAAGCTTTGCTATAAACGCCATAGTGTGTGAAGCTTTTCAACCAGTATATCAGGATGAACACAGTCAAAGGCCTTTGACAGGTCACAAAAGAAAGAAATGAGGCCGACTCCGTCATATAATTCTTCCCAGGCGTCAAATATGTCCGAAATTAACTTCACACCGGCATCGATTGTGGAGCGTCCCTCTTAGTAAAAAGTTACAGTCAATTCAGCGCATATTATATCAATAACGGAATTTAAAATGACTTAAGATTAATATGCTTAAAAGTTTGAACGATATCATTACAAATAATGTTTTAATTGAAATTTAATATAACATTTTGGTTCACATTTTTCTAGGTCCTCAACAACAGGTGAAGGATCCAGGGACTTGTTCGTATTTAGTGATACATTGGTAAAAAAAAATACTTTCCCTTTAACTTTTAACATATAATCGGTTCGTTTGTCAGACGATTTACCTGATTCTTCGTTTATTACTTCCAAGTAGCTTTTACTTTATACATGCTATTTTTCTATTTTTGTGCTTAAATTCTGTGACTTTGCAATTTTGCAATCTTTTTTGAAATTACTTGAATACGACCTCACATATTCCCTAAATTCCACACTAGTGTTATATTGCTCCAATTAATAGGTTATGTTGCTACCATAATGATATTGCACAGAGTTTTGACATATTTCATGGTTCTCTGGCCTCAGCTCAGAGTAGAATTAGGAAACAGTACGGATAATTTCATTTCTTGGTTCGAATAGTTAAATTATTTCATAGTTTGTATTGTATATTTTATGGTTGTTTGTATCAACAATGTTTATTGTATTTACTTTGATTTCGCTGGGCGTGTCCATATGGGGACGGCAGCGTTTTTAATAATTTTGTATGTATTTCATGTTTTATATCATGTGTTTGTCCGAATTCTGTGGTCCAAATAAAAAAAATTGCTTTTCATCATATAATTTTAAACTTTTTCTGTGTAACTCTCAGAGACTAATAAAGTCTTGAGTAAACACTTTCTTGAATTTATTAATAAATGATTCAAAAAAAGTACTGTATAAATTTCGAAATGGGGTCTATGGGATGCGATGACTGCCCTTTTTGGGCGTCCCGTAGACTCGTTTGCCCCTTTATTATATAAAAAAACCAGAAATGACAATATACACCAATACTTCCCGAAATTTGACCAAACAGTCATTTTAATGGGAGTTATCAAAATTTTCTTCTTTTTTTGTTGCCTTAATTGGAATTCAAACAATTGGCAAGTGTGATTAGATTTAAATATATTGAAAATACAAACATTCAAAGGGCCAAACAGTGCTAGCTGTTATTCTTGTGGGTGAATGAAATTTATTAAATTGTATGTACAAAAAATACTAACCATTCGTTTACTTGAATTAAAATGACAAAGTAAATTGACTTTGAAGTTCCCATACACAATTAGCCCTTTATTACACTTCACTAACAGCTGACAGCTGACAGTGGACAATATAGACATTTTATAGTCAATAAACAAATTATATATTTTATATAATCCAATAAATATATAAAATAAATCAATTCAGCAATAACATTATTCCTAAATTCCCAATTAGATTCTGTAATATATGTATATCTCAATGTTGTATTTATATTTGTCATTAATGAAAAGTTAAAAAAATGCAAATTCTTTGCGTTTTTGTAATACGTGTACATTTGGATTGAACAAAATGATATTCTTAAAATTATTATGATTAACAAAAGAATTGCAATATATACAATAATAATAATGCAATATGCCTACGCAACATCATAAATATAAAAATCAAATTAGATTTTTTATTTTCCTATACAACGTTAAGGGGTTTCACGTTAAAAATTGTTTATTTTATTTTTTGTTTCGAATTTATTTAATATGATGATTAATCGAGTTCTGCTTGTGTTAACACTATTGTTTGGCCTTACTTTTAGCCATCTTAGGCCGGATCTTCGAATTTATGGAGGTAAAGACGCTGATATGGAAAAATTTCCTTTCGCAGTCCTTATGGAAATACAGAGATATACAAGACACAAGGGGGTCCGGAAATTTAAATATGATCCATTCTGTTCCGCCACTGCTCTCTCTTCCACTTGGACGTTAACAGCCTCGCACTGCATTGGAAATAAGAATATTATAATCTTGTATGAAAGGGAATTACTTTTTATTCGTTATAATACAACAGGTGAGCTGCAACGGAAAAAAATTATTAAAATGATCTCGAATCCAAACTGGCCAGTTTACAATGGTGTCCCAGCAAATGACATAGCTTTAGTAAAAACTGATAGCATTCAACTTCCATTTTACGCGAAACTCAGCTCAGTCGACTATACCACTCTCGTTGGACAAGAAGCGATACTCTTAGGTTATGGGAAAACACATGCTTCATATGAAAGGGATCCAGGAACAAACTTTACTTTAAAAATGATGGATGTTATGTTGATGAAATGTAAACGTACTCCATTTACAAAGATATATCTAAGTATATGTACAGTACCTAAGTGCGGGGTAACAGAGTTCCTGTGTCCAGGAGATTCAGGAGGCACAGTTTTGCATAGTTCGGGAGTTATTGGTGTCCATTCTGCCAGTTTAAGGTGTTTCATACAAAAAAATAACCCGGTTATTGGAAGATTTAACTATGCGGGTATAGATGTACCCGTCAGCCCATATTTAGATTGGCTCAGAAGTGAAATTACAAGAGATTAATTTTATTGTTACATAAAAGGACACAATTTGGTTATTCTCGTTTTTCTTATTTCACAACTGTTATACGAAAGATTTAAGAAGTTACACTTTCACTTATATAAACGGAACGTCATTTTTATTTAGCTTAGTAATACAATTCACGATACCTATGAGTGACAAGTGGTGAAAGTTATCTGCTCCGATAGCCGTTATCGTCTAGTGGTGGTGGATCGTCCATCCTATGTTGTGGCCTTAATAACCAAAGTTCGAATCCTGGTCAAGGAAGCGATAGCTGTTACGGCGGAGTATTTTTGAAGTGAAACTTCTTTATCGGGGTTGGAAAAAAATTTAGTGTAACATTTTTTCGTTACGCGTCACATTTTTCGGTTACGCGTCACATGTTTCGGTTACGCGTCACATTTGACCGTTACGCGCGTCTTTTTCTTGTCCCTACCACGGTTGATTCAAAGAGATTCTAAACCATTAATGTATAATAACGATAACAATGATATTACTACCGCTGAAATCGTGATACTTGGCGATTTTAACGCCCACCATGCCGATTGGCTCGGCTCAGAAACCACCGATCATGCGGGAAGATCCTTTCACGACTTTGCTTTGGCTTACGACTTGACGCAAATAGTCCCTGCGATTACGCGAATACCAGATGTGGATGGTCATAAACCCTCTTTGTTGGACCTTCTGCTGACTTCACATCCGGAGAACTACCAAGTCTCTGTTGAACCGCCATTGGGTTCATCAGATCATTGTGTGGTCCGGAGCATTGTGCCGTTCACGCGCCCTCTTCGGCCTAGCTTCACGGGCTGTCGCCGCGTGTGGCACTATAAGTCAGCAGATTGGGATGGGATGCGGTCTTTTTTTGCGTCCTACCCTTGGGGGCCCATTTGCTTTTCGTCGAGTACTCCAGATGCCGTCGCTGACTCTGTCGCCGAGGTGGTCCTGCAGGGTATGGAACTTTTTATTCCATTCTCTGCGGTGCCGGTCGGTGGCAAGTCCCAGCCTTGGTTTAGGCGTTCTTGCAAAGCTTTCGTTCGTGAATGCTTTAAAGCCTGGGCAGAAGCGGTGACATCCTGTGATGTGACTATCGGCGAACGTAAAAAAGCATACAATTCAGCCTCCAGGTCCTTCAAGCGAGAAATCGCTAAAGCAAAGTCAGAGCACATTGCCAGATTTGGTGAGAAATTGGCCCACCTCCCTTCGGGAACTCGAGCCTTCTGGTCTCTTGCCAAAGCTGTCCAAGGGAATTTCTGTCAGCCCTCAATTCCACCACTGCATATGGAGGATGACTCACTGGCCCATACCGCGAAAGAGAAGGCCGATCTTCTAGGCTGTCTCTTTGCGTCGAACTCCACTTTGGATGATCAAGGGAAGGAACCACCGACATTATTGCGGTGTGATACTACGATGCCCGAAGTTATATTCCGGCAACGTGCTATCCGTAAAGCTTTGTCTTCCTTGGACATCCATAAGTCGAGCGGGCCCGATGGCATCCCTCCAATTGTGCTGCGTACTTGTGCTCCTGAGTTGGCTCCGGTCCTAACGCGCCTTTTCCGGTACCTTTACACGCTCGGCACTGTTCCGAAGTGCTGGAAGATCGCTTCGATACATCCGATCCCTAAAAAAGGCGATCGCTCTGATCCGTCCAACTATCGCCCAATAGCTATAACCTCCTTGTTCTCCAAAATAATGGAAACCATTATTAACAGCCAGCTCCTGAGGTATCTAGAGGGCCACCAGCTGATTAGCGATTCTCAGTACGGCTTTCGTCGTGGTCGCTCAGCTGGTGACCTCCTTGTATACCTTACACATAGGTGGGCAGAGGCAATTGAGTCGGGGAGGCGCTGGCGGTAAGTTTGGACATAGCGAAAGCTTTCGATCGGGTGTGGCACAGAGCACTGCTCTCGAAGCTTCCAGCCTATGGGCTCCCTGAGAAATTATGCAACTGGATTTCCAGCTTTCTCGCTGATCGGAGCATCAAAGTCGTCATCGACGGAGCATGCTCCGACCTGAAACCTGTGAATGCTGGTGTCCCACAAGGCTGTGTCCTATCCCCGACCCTATTTCTTCTGCATATCAATGATATGTTGAAACTTAGCAACATTCATTGCTATGCGGACGACAGCACTGGGGATACTTTTTACACTGGCCGGGCAGGTATTTCTCGGGCTGTTGTCGATGAGTACCGGAACAAACTTGTGTCTGAAGTCGAAACTCTTCTACGTGGAGTCTCGGACTGGGGTAGACTAAATCTAGTCCAATTTAACCCCAAGAAGACACAAGTATGCGCGTTTTCCGCTAAAAAAAAACTCCCTTTGTCGCTACTCCCCTCTTTGAAGACACTCTTCTTAAAGCCTCAGCTAGCATCGGAATACTGGGCGTTGCCATATCGAATAACGTTCAGTTTCGCGGTCATCTGGAAGGAAAGGCTAAATTAGCCTCCAAAAAGCTTGGTGTGCTCAGCAAGGCGAGGCGGTACTTCACCCCGGGCCACCGCATGCAACTATATAAAGCGCAAATTCGGCCCCATATGGAGTACTGCTCTCACCTCTGGGCGGGAGCTCCCCAGTACCAGCTCCTTCCACTTGACCGTATTCAACGAAGAGCGGTTCGAATCGTCGACGACCAGTCACTTTCCGTGCGGCTTGATCCCTTGGCGTTGCGTAGAGATGTGGGATCTCTCTGCATCTTCTACCGCATTTACCATGGAGAGTGTTCAGAGGAGTTGTTCGGTCTAATACCTGCAGCTGAGTTTCATCATCGGACGTCAAGGCAAAATACAAATACCATCCGTATCACCTCGACGTCCGTCGTTCCACAACAGAGCGTTTTCTAAGGCAGTTTTTGCCGCGCACCACCACTATGTGGAACCAGCTGCCCACAGAAGTATTTCCGAACCAATTCGACTTAGGGTCCTTCAAGAAAAGAGCGTACCAACTCTTGAAAGGCCGGCAACGCACTTGCGAGCCTTCTGGCATTGTGAGTGTCCATGGGCGGCGGTATCACTTAACATTAGGTGAGCCTCCTGCCCGTTTGCCTCCTATTACATAAAAAAAAATATAAAAAAAATAAAAAATTCTATTACAATTTATGAAATTCTGTAATAATCTTAGTGGTAATAAGGTAAAATGAAATAATTGTATTATTTGTATTCAAGTCTGTGATATTAAAAGCCTTTTGTTAAACTTTATCTAATTGAACTTTATTTAACCAATTTCTGTAAAGTTGCATATAGATAATTTTTCGAAAAATAAGGTCATAAAGAAGTTTCACTTCTAACGTGTGTACACTAGTACACGAACATTTTTTTTTGTAATTGTACATATAAATCACCTAACGAAACATTTGATTTTAACAAACTAAAAATAACTTTATTCATATAGGATTATCTCAAGGATCATTTAAATATTCCTCAAATTTATAAAAAGCTTTATGGATTAAACTTATTCCGTACCGACACCCTTGCGGAAACATAAGAAATGTCCCAAACAACCCGCTTCTGCAGCATAAATATAGATTAAACCTTTGCAGCAGCACCCCACAGTAGAATACTGTACGACAAAACGCTGTGAAAGTAGCTATGATACACAATTTTAGCCGTGTCCTTATCAGTAAACTGTCAGATTTTCTTTATTGAATATGTTGCAGAGCTCAGCCTATTCGAAAGAGTCTCTTTGTGTGTGGCCTCATTGGAGGTTACTATCTATTGTTATGCCTAGGAATACAATTTGTCAACAAAGTTTAGTTAAATTTCAGTTAAGCTATATCTCACTTTACTCTAGTAGTTGTAAATCTAATACATTTTGTTTTATTCTCATTAAGTAGTAAGTCATTTACATTATACCAGTTAATTATACGAGATATAGAATTGTTTACATTGTACAATAATACGTTTCTCTTATTCATTTTAAATAGAAGTAAAGTGTCGTCAGCAAACAATACCATCTCATGAAATCCGTTAACAAAGAATGGGAGGTCGTTTATGTTAATCATAAATAGGAAAGACCCGCGAATCAAGCCTTGGGGAACGCCGATTAACACCTGTGACCCGTAGAGGTGACTCCATTTGCATACACTCTTAGGATCCTTCCCTTAAAATATGAATTCATTAGGCTGGAAGCTTTGCCATAAACGCCATAGTGTTGAAGCTTTTCAACTAGTATATCAGGATGAACACAGTCAAAAGCCTTTGACAGATCACAAAACAAAAAAAGTGAGGCCGACTCCATAATATAATTCTTCTCAGGCGCAAATATGTCCGAAATTAACTTCACACCGGCATCGATTGTGGAGCGTCCCTTAGTAAAAAATTACAGTCAATTCAGCGTATATTATATCAATTACAGAATTTAAAATGACTGTTGACATACCCCATATATCTTTACTATTTTTTAAATTAATAAGTTTAAAAGTTTTAACGATATCATTACAAGTTATGTTTTGATTGAAATTTAATATAACATTTAGGTTCACATTTTTCTAGGTCCTCAACAAGAGGTAAAGGATCCAGGGACTTACTTGTTCGTATTTAGTGATACATTTGTAAAAAAAAAAATATTTTCCCTTTAACTTTACCTTCCCTTTTTACTTTATACATGCAATTTTTCTATTTTTGTGCTTTAATATTGTGACTTTGCAATTTTGCAATCTTTTTTGAAATTATTTGAATATATTCCACACTAGTGTTATATTGCTCCAAATAATAGGTTATGTTGCTACCATAATGATATTGCACAGAGTTTTGACATATTTCATGGTTCTCTGGCCTCAGCTCAGAGTAGAATTAGGAAACAGTACCGATAATTTCATTTCTTGGTTAATATAGTTTAATTATTTTATAGTTTGTATTGTTTATTTTATGGTTGTTTGTATTAACACTGTTTATTGTATCTACTTGATTTCACTGGGCGTGTCCACATGTTTTAGGGACGGCAGCGCTTTTTATAATTTTGTATGTATGTCAATTTATATAGTGTGTTACTCCGAATTCTGTGGTCCAAATAAAAAAAATTGCTTTTCATCATATAACTTTAACCTTTTTTGTGTAACTCTCAACTGTACTTACACAAAGTAACTCTCAGAGATTAATAAAGTCTTGAGTAAATACTTTCTTGAATTCATCAATAAATGATTCAAAAAAGTACTGCATAAATTTCGAGTGTACTCCTCCCTGAAAGGCCGGCAACGCACCCACTAGAAATGGGTGTCTATGGGCACCGATGACTGCCCTTTTTGGGCGTTCCGTAGGCTCGTTTGCCCCCTTATTATATTAAAAAAAACAGAAATGGCAATAAACACCAATACTTCCCGAAATCTGTCCAAACGGTCATTTTTAATAGGAGTTATTAAAATTTTCTTCTTTTTTTGTTGTCTTAATTGGAATTCAAACAATTGGCCAGTGTGATCCGATTTAAATCTCTTGAAAATACAAACATTCAAAGGGCCATGCAGTGCTAGCTGTTATTCTTGTGGGTGAATGAAATTGATTTATTAAATTGTATGAACGAAAAAGATTAAGCATGCGTATACTTGAGTTAGAATGATAAAGTTAATATTGACATTGAAGTTCCCACACAAAATTAGCCCTTCATTACACTTCACTAACAGCTGACAGCAGATGGAGGACAATATAGACATTTTATACTCAATAAACAAATTATATTTTATATAATCCAAAAAATATATAAAATAAATCAAAACAGCAATAACATTATCCCTAAATTCCCAATTAGATTCTGTAATATACTTATATCTCAATGTTGTATTTACATTTGACATTTATGAAAAGTTAGAAAAATGCAAATTCTTTGCGTTTTTGTAATACGTGTACATTTGGATTGAACAAAATGATATTCTTAAAATTATTATTATTAACAAAAGAATTCCACTTATAATATTTTATTGATAGGCATAAACGTTTATATATACAATAGCTGATTTATTATATTGTAAGCAAAGTAGTTACCATAATGCAATATGCCTACGCAATATCATAAAATATAAAAATCAAATTAGATTTTTTATTATCCTATACAAACGTTAAGGGGTTTCACGTTAAAAATTGTTTATTTTATTTTTTGTTTCGAATTTATTTAATATGATGATTAATCGAGTTCTGCTTGTGTTAACACTATTGTATGGTCCTAGTTTTAGCCATCTTAGGCCGGATCTTCGAATTTATGGAGGTAAAGACGCTGATATGGAAAAATTTCCTTTCGCAGTCCTTATGGAATATACACCACACAAAGTGGTCCGGAAATTAAAATATTCTCCATTCTGTTCCGCCACTGCTCTCTCTTCCACTTGGACGTTAACAGCCTCGCACTGCATTGAAAATGAAATTATTGTAATGTTTTATGAAAGGGAATCACTATTTATTCGTTATAATACAACAGGTGAGCTGCAACGGAAAAAAATTATTAAAATGATCTTGAATCCAAACAGGCCAGTTAACAATGGTGTCCCAGCAAATGACATAGGTTTAGTGAAAACTGATAGCATTCAACTTCCATTTTACGCGAAACTCAGCTCAGTCGACTATACCACTCTCGTTGGACAAGAAGCGATACATTTAGGTTATGGGAGAACGCATACTTCATATGGAGCCCTTTCTCCTGGAAGAAACATAACTTTAAAAATGATGGATGTTATGTTGATGACATGTAAACGTACTCCATTTACAAAGATATATCTAAGTATATGTACAGTACCTAAGTGCGGGGTAACAGAGTTCCTGTGTCCAGGAGATTCAGGAGGCACAGTTTTGCATAGTTCAGGAGTTATTGGTGTCCATTATGGGGGTCATAGGTGTTCTTTACAAAAGAATAGCCCGCTTTTTGGAAGATTTAACTATGCGAGTATAAGTGTACCCGTCAGCCCATATTTAGATTGGATCAGAAGTGAAATTACAAGAGATTAATTTTATTCGGACATCAAATACCTACACAGCCATCGCAGGCGATAGGAGTTCAATTGCAGTCACAGACATTATCAATATTTGATTGGTTTCGGTCGCCGCAAGCGCTTTTGAAAGTTACATATAAAACACAATTTGGTTATTCTTGATTTTCTTATTTCACAACTGTTATACGAAAGATTTAAGAAGTTATACTATCACTTATATAAGGAACGGGTAGTTTATCATTTTAATTTAGCTTAGTAATACAATTCACGGTACCTTTTCAGTGATAAGTCGTGAAAGGTATCTGCTCCGATAGCCGTGATCGTCTAGTGGTTAGGACCCTACGTTGTGGCCGTAGTAACCCAGGTTCGAATCCTGGTCACGGCAGCGAGCGTCATTTTATTTTATTAATCAACAGAGTAAAGAAAGAGAATTCATTGGATAGCTTATTTTATGATAAAAAAAACGAAATCGGTAATTTCCTCAAAATTTATTGCTCTTATGTGTTTGAAACTTCTAAAGATAAATAATTAAAATATTACTATTTTTATAACTAATGTATACATACTACCAAATAAATTAAGTTTTAAAAAAGTCAAAAGTAAAAATCATTTAGTCTTATAGGTAACACAATGTATAGGTATGTTATTTAAAGCTGGCGGCTTCAACACATTTACACTTTGTGCTTGTGTAGTGTCTGTGAATAAGCGCGAGGCGTGATGTCAAACTGAAATACAATCACAAATACATCATGAAAAGACTGTCCGTCTCTCTCGCGCTCGGTCAAGCTTATGAGTATAAAAGAGACAGTTATTGTTTTGCTTTTGCTACTGTTTATGTTGATCTTTCTATACATGTTGATCTTTTTCAAACATTACCAGGGCAATCTCGTGAAATGGTGCACAATGTTTTTAATTATTTTAAGCATCTTAATAAAAACAGTTTAATGAAAAAAATGTTATATGTCATTTGACATCAGATGCAGAAAGCTGAAAGTTGATTTGATTTTTTTTTTGATTTGTTGAAAGCTAAAATATATAGCTTGGCAAAAAAATCATATTTTGAAACATACTGTATGTGAAATTGCATTAGTGTGAGTACTGTGAACCCGCCAGCTTTCGATAACCGACCTATACACCTATGAACTTCAAAGAAAAAGACGAACTGGCAATAAACTCTCCGCCACTCTTTTAATCGCCATGTTTTTTTTTACACAACGTTTGTAAGGAGCACATGTCATCTTAAGTAATTAATAATAATAACATAAATTAAAAACAAAGACTTGTCCTCTATCAGCAGGAGGCATACACGAATTCAAGTACGACCAGTCACCAAAAGTAGCACATGTTCCCAAGTATGACGCATGGCCACCCATCGGCCATAAAAGTAGCCATTCCTTTTTTTTTAAATAAATATACAAAAATGCAAATTAAATGGAAACAGGTTGAGGGGATTAAAGGATTGGAAACAACGGATGAAAAGAGTTAAAATTAGGTAATAATTATTAACTTCTTCTCTTCTTTTTCTTATTGTAATGTAACACCTAGCAATGCAGCCGGGCCAATCAAAAGGAGTCCGTCGCCAACTTCTTTGATAAGCACGACCCAGTAAGACCTGTCAAACATTTACCTGAGCTCTGACTCTCTGATGAGATAAAAACAGAGCCGTAGCTAAAATGAGATCTGTTAAATCTGATGAAACGGGACTTTTCCGACCTAAATTTGTGACTTGACATTGTGTGTTTTTTTATAGTACAAGCGGGCAGAGGAGGCGCACCTGATTTTAAGTAATACCGCTGGCCATGGTCACTTATACTGGCAGAAGGCTCGCAACTGGGACGCACTTATCTTGAAGGACCCTAAGTCGGATTGGTTCGGAAATATTGCACTGGGCAGCTGGTTCCGCATGTGGTGGTGGTGCGCGGCAATAAGTTGTGGCTTCCTGCTAACTTACTTAGGAGGTGATAGCCTATATAGGTAGAGCTAGCAGAAGGCCGGCAATAAACATTCCATCGTTTTGGAGAACAAGGAGGTTATAGCTATTGGGCGGTAGTGGGACAAGTTAGAGCGATCGCCTTTTTTAGGGATTGGATGTATTGAAGCGGTCTTCCAGCGCTTAGGCACAATGCCGTGCGGGATCAAGTACCGAAAAGGGCGCGTTAGGGCAGAAGCCAACTCAGGATTTCAAGTGCGCAGCACAATTGGGGGATGCCATCAGGCCCGCTCGACTTATGAATGTCCAAGGAAGATTGAGTTTTTCGGACTAACCATTGCCGAAATATGATTTCCAGAATTGCCGCAAAATAGTCGGTGGTCTTTGGTCATCCAAAATTGACTTTATTGCTATTTTTAACTACATTTCATTGTATTATCCTTCAGCGTGTGACCCTCATCCCTGAGGTCGTAACTTCAATCCCCGGCTGTGCACCTATTGACTTTCTTTATATGTGCACATTTAACATTTGCTCGAGCAGTGAAGGAACACATCGTGAGGAAACCTGCTTAGACCAAAATATTGGATGACGTGTGTCAGGCACAGGAGGCTTATCACCTACTTGCCTATTAGATTGAGAAATGAACATGAAACGCAGAAACACTTTGTTAAATTTCATAATAGTCCCTTTTAAATGACAAAATAATAAAATAAAATTCTTTAAAAAACTAATTAAATTGTGATTTTCGGTAATTAAATAAGAGCATTCGTTCGGTCGAGTAATCCTTAATTCGTTTTTAAACTCGTATTCGATTTTGCGAAATTAATTTTAGGGATAAGAGACATCTTCAATTACATTTTGGACTTGATAATACTACCAAATATTAAATAATATTACCAAATGTAATAAGTATCAAAGTTGAAGACTAATGCGCTAAAAGAATATACGTATATAGAAGGAAGGAAGAAGGAGGAAAGGGGAAAGAAAAAAAAAAAAAAAAAAAAAGGGAGGGGGGGGGGGGGGGGGGGGGGGGGGGGGGGGGGGGGGGGGGGGGGGGGGGGGGGGGGGGGGGGGGGGGGGGGGGGGGGGGGGGGGGGGGGGGGGGGGGGGGGGGGGGGGGGGGGGGGGGGGGGGGGGGGGGGGGGGGGGGGGGGGGGGGGGGGGGGGGGGGGGGGGGGGGGGGGGGGGCCACCCCCCCCCCCCCGCCCCCCCCCCCCCCCCCCCCCCCCCCGGGCTCGCCCCGGGGGGGGGGGGGGGGGGGGGGGGGGGGGGGGGGGGGGGGGGGGGGGGGGGGGGGGGGGGGGGGGCGTCTTGGGTTTGGGGGGGCCGGGGGGGCGCCCCCTCCCCCCCCCCCCCCCCCCCCCCCCCCCCCCCCCCCCCCCTGCGGGGGTTTAAAAAAATAACCATACTATATCGGGGGGGGGGGGGGGGGGGGGCCCCCACCCCAACCCCAAATAACCCCCCCCCCCCCTCGCCCCGGGGGGGGGGGGGGGTTGCCCCCCCCCCTTTTTTTTTTGGGGGGGGGGGGGGGGGGGGGGGGGGGGGGGGGGGGGGGGGGGGGGGGGCCCCCCCCCCCCCCAAGGGGGGGGGGGGGGGGGGGGGGGGGGAAAGGGGGGGGGGGGGGGGGGGGGAAAAAAAATTTTTTTGGAGGGGGGGGGGGGGGGGGGGGGGGGGGGGGGGCTTTTTTTTTTTTTTTTGGGGTTTTTTTTTTTTTTTTGGGGGGGGGGGGTGGGGGGTTTTTTTTTTTTCGCGGGATTTTTTTTTTCCCCCGTCGATATATTGATAATTCCGTTATGTTGGCAAACTTATTGACGGCTCATTGGTCTAGTGGTTAGTACCCCTGACTGCGAATCCATGGGTCCCGGGTTCGATCCCCGGCTGAGACAAACATCGATGTGATGAGCATTTGGTGTTGTGCTTAGGTCTTGGGTGTTTAAATATGTATTTATATATAAATATATATAAATATCTATTTATCTATAATATGTATGTATAATGTATATCCGTTGCCTAGTACCCATAACACAAGCTTCACCAGCTTAGCATGGGACTAGGTCAATTGTTTTCCAATCATAAAAAAAAAAAAAAAAAAAAAAAAACTTGTCACTGTTAACATGTCTGCTACACGTCGCTTATTTTTGGGTCTAAGGCCCAAAAATAATGTCTTCCTCGTGATATTTTCCTTTCCAGTATGAAACGCTGTTCATAACTGGCGTTCGAATGCACCTCTCATTTCAAAATGCCACAACTAACCACTTGGTTAACATCCATCCGTCCAAGCTATTTACGTTAAGATAATATGTTGCCTAGTCGTTACAATTACTGCACTTTCCTCCATAGAATTCAACTTAATATAGGATATCTATAAAACTAATCTACGAATCACATTTCAAACGTTTTACATCATGTATTAAAGTTTAAAGGGTTAATTGCTCCTTTCCCGAGCGCATGAAACTTTTGTAATATAAAACCGAGGACTGAGAGAATGTCATTACATGGTTTCGCTTTTAATAACCACAATGAATATACCAAGTCCTGTATGCATTCATCGAGATTTTTTTGTCATAAATAAATAATCTTATCTATTTCTGTCATCCTTCAAAATCCATCGTTGATAAGATAAGTGTAATTCCGAGACATCTCCAAGGAGAGCCATCCACTGCAGGCATCCGATTTGCGGATATTTCCTCCCGGCATTGATCGATCGAGGACAGAGCCTGCTTAGTATTTCTTGCTTTATTTAGACTTCTTTTGTTTAGATAATGGATTTAAGATAAGCAAAATTCCTTTTAGATATAAAGTAAGTAAGGGAACTGTGAAAACGGTGTGGGTTTTTGGCGCAACTTTTAACAAAAAAGTTACTGCAATGCTTGGTTGTTCAATGTTCATTTCTAATACAATTACACAAATTAAATACAATTGTACATTGATATAATAATATAATTCATTTGTTTTCTTTCACCATAGAAAGAAAAGTTTACTTAATTTT
The DNA here is from genome assembly GCA_905332375.1 of Pieris macdunnoughi. Lineage (NCBI taxonomy): Eukaryota > Metazoa > Arthropoda > Insecta > Lepidoptera > Pieridae > Pieris > Pieris macdunnoughi. The sequence continues at coordinate 1,204,529 of CAJOBZ010000072.1, read as the reverse complement.
TACTTAATTTACTTAATACCTTGGAGGGGCTTGGGTATGGAACTCTCTACAGATATAGACACCGTCATCAGCTAGTAAATATTAATTTTCTTGAATGAAAAGAGGCAATTATTGCTGCTTAATTTAAATTCAGATGAGACGCCAAAGTAATCTCGGGTAGGTTAAAAGTTCAGCGGAAATTAGAATGCTCTGATTGCAAAGACTGATTATTAGGCAGTTAATAATATTTTGTTTATATATTTTTAAAGACTTGAGAAGAGACTTGACCTTCAACCTAATATATACGAAAATTTGCTAAGATCTATATTCTATATACCTAACTACCACTACACGGCTACCTCATAGTTCATCATATTTTAAATTTTTATAACAAATTTCGATATTGCCAGCTTTGTGTCCACTGTCCATGCTATATTTGATAACATTTCTGTAAATGTAAATTATTTGCCTTAATTTTACATTTCGAATTTCAAAAAGGTATTGTCATCAATTGGAAATTATTCTAAATTTATAAGATATTATTTACTTGAAAACATTCAATATTCCTGTATAAATTCAGTTTTTTGTGTTATTAAAAAATATATTCTATTAAAACCTTTTCAGAATCAATAAGAAAAACCTTCAAAAAAATCCTAAATAAGTTCAAGCTGACTACTTTAAAACATAAATTAATTGTTAACCGCTTAGAACAATTACTTAGTGTTGAATATATTTTTTATGCTTACGTAAATAGGTAATGAGATAAAAATAATTGCTTTTAATGTGATTAATCTCATATAGAATCGTATACTTTTACTTATGCATGAAATAAGTTCGATTTAATTAAAGAAAATATAAAGATTGGTGTTAAGTAAATATAAGTGTCAAGATACTTAAAGACATAGTTAAGGAATGTTCTGTTATAAGAATAAATATTGTAAAAATATCGCTCTCTTTATAAATAGCATAAAAGTTGTAACCATATCAAGCCCCTGGCAAAAAAACTTCGCGTCTGAACTTCGACATCTTTTCTAATAAAAGTGGTCGGTAAATTGGCTTTTAAAATATTTAAACGTCGTGCAATTTGCTTGGTTTTTGTGCTCGAAATCAGAGAAGAGGTTTAATTGAAGCTTCAATTCCAGAGACTTTCTCCTTTATCTTGTTAGTTAATTATTATAAGTTAAAATGATTTCAATTAAACACGACATCTCTAATACGTGACAATATAAGTAATTAAAGGTCTTAGTATAAATTACGATATCCAACTCTACTCTTCACAGAAAAATGGTTGACCACCTTACCAATGGAATCCCATCGGGGTATATTCATAATTAACCTTACAGCTTAAGGTCCATAAATTTGAAAATCCATATGGGTTGCCTAGCTAATTTCAGTCTACTAGAGTACCTTTTTCAAATAAATCCTAGAAAAATTTATTTTTTATAATTCGCATGTAGTAAATATTTTTAAGTAAAATTTTTTTCAATACAATATTTTTGGATACAGGGTTGCCTTGGGGGCTACATACGGCATAACTAAGTAACTGGGAATTCTTTTTTTTGTGACTAAATCATGTATATATACTATTATATTCACATAAAAGAATATTCACATAAATAATTAATTGATTAAAAACATACCTAACGATTGCAAAAATATAATGGCTTAATACTTTCAGATCTGGTATAGAACTTGATCTAATAGTCTTACCGGTCAAATGCTTAGAAAAAATATTTTATTGTAAATCAATTAAGAATAATATTCTGGACTAGGAAATTTGCTAGCCAACCCTTAATGACTACATTATATTTACATATTAAATTAGAATGTTTTAAATGATAGCGCTTCATTAAATAAGCATCTCGGTGAAGGTCGCCATTTCAGGAGATACAAGAATTTTTAATGTTCAAAATCTATCTCTTCACAGAAAAGAATGGGGTGACCACTGACCGTCTATGCAGTCTCTTTACTGGGAATACAAATACAAGTACATCACGACAATTAATCTTACAGCTTAAAGTACATAAATTTGAAAATCTAGTATTTCCAT